>VZTH01005949.1:0-13341 GCA_013397815.1 Aleadryas rufinucha
ACACTTCAGAGTTTTACAGTAAGACATACAGGATGTAAAAGCTAAACCTCAAGGCATCATGTGAGGCAGATGCCACAGAGCTGATATTTGAACAATTATGGGTGCCTTATCCCATCTAGCAGACCTGCTGGGAGGGCTTCCATAAAGCCTTTGCTGCTTGTCCATTAATGTGATAAATTGGCATTATTCTAACTGCTATTTCCTTGAGGATGTGTTTGGCATGTCCCAAAAATGCAGGCCTAACTTCTTGATGAGGTAAACTCAGTGAAGTCACTGACATTTCATCAGGTTACTTGTAAATCTGGTGTTTTGTCTAGCAGGGTTTATGGTGTAGCAATAAATAGAGCACTCACATGGAAAAAGTGAGGAGTCAGTTTGAAGCTAGGTGATCACAGCCATGTTCTTAACACAGTTTTTATATAAGCACAGTGACATTTATGCAAAGGTCTCAACATATCAAATAATGGCTTAAAATGAATAAATGTTCATTCTGCTAGAAATCAAGAGAGACTTTGCCATAAAATCTGAGATGGCCAGGATTTCATAAAGTACAGGAAAAAGTGTGACAACAATTTCCAAGTGTCAATTTTTAATGTGAGCCTCAGCAAATGAGGATGCTGCTTCATTATTTTCCTGTTTTCTGTCGCAGATTGAATTATATTGTGCTTTACCTCCAAGTATTTGTTATAACTTCCTTCACAAAGTCAAACACTAAGACAATCCCTTGTGAAATTAAAATTTGCAGAACAAATTTGTTCTGCTGTTATTGTCTGTCTAGTTTTCACACAGCTCTCTTGATCCACAAACCCAGTCCTGGCAGGGAGGAGGTGTTTCCGTGCAGTTTTCTGTGTCATGGAATGCAAAGAAATGATTAATCAATGAATCACACAGTAAATAAATTAGATGGTGATATTCTGGCACTTATGCCATGGGCATTTTTTTTGCACACAAAGAGCAAGATCCTTCTTCCAGAAGGGATATGGAATTGTTCAAGCTCATCTCAAATCAGCCCCAGGCACCCATGCTCCCCACTGGCAGCTGAGTATTTAATTTCTTGGAGTATTTCTATTACTAATTTGTCTAACAGGAACAATAATCCTAAAATTATCATGTCTGCTCTTGTAATCAGGATTATATTATTAATATCTGTAAAATCAATAATATCAATTCTGATCTGTGCTGGGTGAGAATTTTACTCTGCCAGTGGACAGAATAAAGGAAAAATGCTTCTTTCAGGGCATGCATATCATCATATGCATGTAGACTGTCTCTACTTGGATGTAAACATTTGAATAGAAAATATTATAACTGGCCTCGAGCTTTGCATGAACATGCTGCAGAAAAAGCATATTCTGTTACATGTGGTTAAAAAACTTGTTGATGAAATCAGCTATAAAATGAGAAGGTTTTTTTTTTCTTTTTTTAATGATAAGGGAACACGGACTGAAATCTCTGGGGATACACAGCAGAATCTACAATGGCAGCCCCTCCTCCCCACCAAGCCAGATAAGAAAGCCTATTAGGCAGATGGTATCACACATGAAAAAAGTGATCAAGCTGTGAGCAAGAAAGCCAGATCTACTTAGTGTGATAATTAGAAAAGAAAGAGCCCCAAAGGAAGTAGAGAACAATAAAATATAATATCACAGCTGGAAAATGGGGTGGGGATTGTATTTTGGATCCAAGAATAGGCCAGATCAAGACAAAATGAAGGAAGGACAATAAGGGGGAAGAATTTGGGGAGAATGTGCCTATCAGATTTTGAGATTATAGTTTACTGTGTCACTGAAAACAGCATTGATCTGATTCCTGTCTGATGCCAGTAGCAGTTAAGGAATTTGTAGCACAACACTCCTACTCAATTTCTAATTTTCTTTTTTTTTTTAATTCTGTGCTCTGCCCAGCAAGTCACATTCTGTATTTACTTGTCCTTTGCATATGTGTATGCATGGTGAAGAAACCCATTTACAGCCACAAGCTTTAACTCAGTTCATAGTTATACTCTAAAGTGGTTTTGTAGATAAAAATTCAGCATGGCTTAGTAGCCAAAAGATAGCCACTAAGTTAGATCCATGATGTTATCTCATAGAATAATTGTATTTCAGGGTATAAAATCTTAAAAAAAAAAAAAAAAAGATAAAAGCCTTACTATCTTTGTAAGTTGTTTGAAAATAGATAGGAAAAAACATGAAACAAAGGGGGTTTTTTCTCCCCTTCTTCTCAGCACCTCAAATTCTCTTTTCAATTACTATAGAAAAGAAATTTTCTCCTCACAGTGGTAAAATATTTTCTTTTTTCCCTTCTTCAGAGGATTAAAAAAATTTCTAAGTATTCCAAAAACCACTTCAGTATTTAGCAGGCATCAAAAGCAAGTGCTAGACTGCAGTGCACAAGACAACTCCATCAAAATGTGCACAGGGATCAGCTCTCCCAGAACCCAAGGCACATGGACCCATGCAGGCATTTTATGTCTTTGAACTTTTATGTAGATTTAAATAACAAGCACCCTGCCTCCTCCACGTCTTGCCGTTAGGTTATGGTTTTATTGTAACTAAAAATATTATTTTAAGTGTCTAGGCAGCTTAATTAAAAAAAAAAAAAAAAAAAAAAAATTGTTAGCTGATCAGGTTGACCTTTGGCTTCACTAGTATTGCTTTTCCAATAACTCTTATTTCAACGTTGCACTTCCAGACAGCCCTAGTTTTGGCCTTCAAAACAATTAACTAACTCTACTGACTCATCCTGCTTCTGAAACTCGTGTAGCTCCGGAACGAGCATTCGTGGCCATTAAGAAAATCCATATTTAAACTCCTGTTCAACTGTAAACAAACTCTGTGGTAATGTCTCCACTGGGTTTGGGAGGGAAGATTCTTTTTCGCAAGGCTGCATTTAGGATGGAGACATTTTCAGTCAATTCACACCAGTTCAGGTCTATATTTTCATGGGTAGAGAGCAACAGCACTGGCTTCCAGTCTTAATAGCAGAACTCTCAGAGTGGGCAGCAACGATTCTTCCCTGTGGGAACTTCCTATAGCCTAGTAAATATTTTTTTTTCTCTAGTGGAGGAGACATGTTCATTCATAAAAGAGATAATAATGCCTCAGACCCTTTCTGTGTTGTGGCTTGAATTTATTTATTATTTTTGTGGAAAAAGATGGAAGGAGGTGTAATGAATGAAAGCTAAATATGTATTGTACAAAAGGACAGTTTCTATCAGTTTTAAATTCCTCCATTTGGTTAAACTCAATTTGCTTTCCTTCTGTGGATATTAGCAGAAAGGGTAAATAACCTCTTTGTGTTTATCTTGGCACCATATAGTTTTATGAGTACTTCTGGTAACATTTCTTATTTATTTTTTGTACTTAAACCAAACATTTTATTTATTTTATTTTATTTTATTTTATTTTATTTTATTTTATTTTATTTTATTTTATTTTATTTTATTTTATTTTATTTTATTTTCCAGGCCTTTTTTTCGTATAAGCTTTTGTTTCCCTCATCTTTGAATGTCCTGCTTGAATATTTTTGTTTCTCTCATTATTGTTCCCTTCCCTGGGAAAATAAAACAAATATTAAAGATAAGGTCTAGCGGAATGGTGCTGCTTATTTTTCTATTTCTTTTTGGTTTGATTGATTGTTTATAAAGGAAGGAGATTTGGGGAAATTCTTAATACAGTTATTCCTTTTGCATGTTTTGTTTTACTTTTTGCTTTGTTTTTAAAACAAATTTTTACTTGTTCCAAGCAGAATGCTTTGCAGATTTGTATTCCAGACTGAAGAGAGAGCCTTGAAGCGCTTTGCCAGGACTTGCATAGGAAAACTAATGAAAAAAAGTTTGAATTTGCACCTCAATCTCCTGTAAAAATCTTTATTATTTGTCACAAACATAAACACATCAAAACGTTTTGTTGATCCTGCTGGGTCCCTTCCAACTCAGGATATGATTCTCAGGCTGAATGGAAACACACCACATGCAACAATACCAGAAATGACTTCTTCAAATTTATGTAAAATATCCACTTAAAATGTTTTCTGGTGGCATTCAAAGGCTCTGGTTTTGCTGAGATGTGGAAAAATAGGAAAACTCATTCTTGGATTATTCTTTTTTCACCCTAGAGAAATCTCCAAAAATACTTTGTGCAGCACTTAACACCTGTTTCATTTTTTTCCTTGACTTTATACAATAGAGGTATAAAATTGGCATAAAAATAAGCATTTATTTATATTGAGACAGATGCAGTTTTGCTTCATGCTCGCTCCTTATGGATGGCCAGAAGATACACACCTCTGCTGAAGATGAATAGGACTTTAGGAAGGGATTCTCTGAAGGTTGTAGCATCAGTAATCTGTATTATTCTGTGGGAACGTAGAGTTCTTTGCAACTCAGAGGAATTATTTTTCATGTGCTTATTTTGATAATTATTTAGAAATAGATAGTAATAGAAAATTAGCAATAATTTAGTACTAACAGTAAACAGGAAAAGAAAGTTTTACATCTCATTCTATACAAGTGAAGCAGGAAAATCATTCACATCTGAAAGGCATTGAGTTTATTTCAGCGTTTGATTGTACTTCATATTTTTATTCTAATGAAAAAATAAGCAATTTAATTGTAATTAACTTCAGCCATATTTCTGTTAGATTTTTAAAATATTGATCAGTTTTAAATCCCACAGAAAATCCAAAGAAAATTAAACATTTGTATGTTTATTCACGTGATATTTGAAAAGCATTGAACGAGGAGGGAGAATAGAGCTGGGTCTTGCTTATTGTCACGTGAGGTGGTGCCTGACCAGAGAAACAACATGAAATAAGCTTATCTGCACCTGTTGGTAAGAGATTTTTATGCTACAAGTAAATCCTGTTCCTCTAAACTACAATAAATAAAATATTTCCCTTTAATACTCCTCTAATGGGAAAAGTTTATGTACATCATTCATATGAGAGTGATAATTCTACTCCAAGCTATAGACAGTAAGGCTGTATCACTCAGCTTCAGTCAAAACACAGTTTAGGTGCTTTTATTGGGATGAAATATTTATCCCCTTGCTAGTGTCTTCTAGAGTAATGAGAGCTTTCTACTTTGTCATATTTTACACTCTGTGTTATCCATATTCATCCACCTGACTGATTGTCTATTCTCTGCAGCCAACTTCACATTCTCTGTGTTACACTGTGCTACAGAAGAAAAGTGAAAATGCAACAGAAAATGCTTTTCTCCATTTATGATGCTTTTATAATATTTGGTATGTTTTTATTCACTCTATGTTATTTTTGGCTAAGAGCCTTGTCTGTTAAAGACTTTCAGAGATGTTTTGTAAAGCAGGGATATTTCCATTAGGGATCACCCAGTGGTGCTGTTTCCAGCCTCTCTTTCCCTGATGACAGCCACACATACTCACCCTTGATTCAGTTTGCTCTTTTCCTCCTCATTTCTCATAATGCATGAGTTGTGAAAACCTCTGACAAAGGCTCCTCAAAGTCAACAGAACTCTTCATTTATCTCAGTTAGATTGCTTTTGTCACCCATTAGTCCTGACATGGCCCAGCTTTCAAAGCAGGCCACAAAATGCTCTGTGAATGTCACAGGTGTGCTGCTGGACATGGTTCTCCTGTGAATATACAAACTAACGTGTTCTGTGTGTTTCTAGGTGGTCAGTACCTCAGCTGTTTTAAAGTGGTTATAACTTATTTTTTCCATGATTTTCTGACCCTTATTATTTTCTTTTCCTTACAGTATTCCAGCCAGCAGTTCCTCTAAGCTCTTATGTCTCAATAAGAAAACATTATGAATTACCTTTTCAACAGGCAGAATTTACCCATGCTCTGTTTGTTTTACAGCTGCCCATAATTTTAGCAAAGAGAAATGCTTGGGATTCTGTTTGTTTGTTTGTAGCATTAAGGTTTTTTTAACATCTCCCACCTCCCTGGTTTCAATGGAAACTTTCTTTTTTCTTTTAATGCTCATAGTTAACCCTGATTATATCTTACAATATGAAACAAGTGTTTATGCTCCTCATTACTAAGTAGCAGGCTCAATGTGGTGCTTGCCCATTGTTTTTAATTCTTTTTAAACCTCCAGTGTATTGTTGGTTTAGCAATATCCACACATGCCCACAACCACAATGGGATCTGGACTCTACTTTCAGCTGGTGATATTTTGTTGTCTGCACAGATCAAACCATATTACAATTTTCTTTGTCAAGTCACTAAACCTTTTCTTAAAATGTCTTTTAAAACATTTTTTTCAGTGGTTTGCTTCTGTAAGGTGTTTATTTGCATCCTGTCAGTGGTGTGAACCTGAAAAATTCAGAGCACTTGCAATTTGATAGAAATATATGGTTTCTTGCAATATTAAATTCCTGGTTAAACCACAATAATGTATTGTTTCTCTGTCACCATTTTCTGGTTAGAATGTTTTCCCTTCTTTATTAAATTTTTATTTAACTAAGTTTTCTTCACACTGCTTTTGTTTATTCCCCAGGTCCTGGTAAAATTGGGTGTAGGCGAGTACCAAAATATCACTGGAAATAATTTGACTATATTAGATAATTTAAACTGGACAATACTAAAATCTATTAAAACCTTCCTAATGAATGTTTTTTATATAAGTTTCTCTGTCTTTCTGTCACGTCTATCACTCTGCTTCTCTATATGGTGTCAGAGAAACCAGGTGCTTCAAATTTTCATGACTCCAATAAATAAACAATCCTCAAAAAAATTTTTTTTAGGCTTTTGGAATTGATGACACAAATGATAAGACCTGTATGAGTTTGCATCAACTTTTGATTACAACAGGATGAATGAAAATCCATCTCTGCCAGTTAGAGAAATATCACTGTTGCATAAGTGTGCCGAGGTCAGAAGACTCCTTCCCTTTCCCAGATCCTTCCTATCCTTAGAACCCGTGTGTGGGATTATGTGTTCATACAACTGTACATCTGGAAGAAAATGTTATTGAATATTATTTGGCCAACTCTAGAGCAATTAGGAGCCAAAACATTTCTCAGCATCTTAGGGGCTGCTCCCAGGAGAACCAGCAGTGACACAAGCTGGCATTCACTGCTCCTAAGCTGCTCCGGTCTGGGTGCATAGGGAGGGAAAGGAGGCAAGAGAAAGAGTCCTGCAGTAGATTTACAGTAAGAACTGCATTATTTTGAGGAATTCCCTGAGTGCACTTCTAGCATTTCTGAGGGTTTCCTTTACCCTTAACCTCACTATATTCATATGTCTTGTCGGCATCATGCAGTAACAGCTCCAGGATCAGCCTTTAGAAGTCTCCATCTATGAGGCCAACATAAAAGTTGTACTTTCACTGACATGTTTTCATCTCCCAAAAATGGATGAAACCTTTTATCTCAACCCTGCCTTCTCTTGCATCTAATGGAAACATTTTTCATTTCCTGGTCTGACCAACTCCAGGAGTAGTTTAATTTTATTTGGCGTGTGCTGTAATGAAAAGCAAAAGCGATGTGTCTGCAAAGCTGCTCACAAGTACATATGGACATTAATGCCACTGCTCAGAGAAGTTACTGCTGTGGGCTTGCTGCAACCTTTCCTCTCTGTCCCCTGTTGTTTCTGACTTGGTGGTAGGAATGTGTGTTATGGCTCAATTTCATAAATATTGAATTTAGTGCTAAGAATAAAACCATTGAAGATGACAAATACATCGTGTTTCTTGCCACATTGTAGATGAAAAGTGAAGTGTTCTGGTACAGTGAGTGAAGCTGTTGCAATTAAAAAAAAAAAGTTATATTCAGTCACAAAGCCAAATATTAACAACTGATTTGCAAGCCAGTGGGTGTTTTTAAGTCCTCAAAAGAAACCATCAACTGCCTTGCATTAACATTTTCTTGTTAAAACAGTTGAGTCATAGAGTCTAAAATTTCAATGAGTGCCAATCTTATCGGTGATATTAATGTGTAGATATTAATACACTCTCCATCTGTTTCTGCCTTCTTTCATTTTGGGAAAAATATTAATTCAATTAAGTAACTTAAACCAAAGACTAACTAAAATTATATTAGTATCAGACACTTTAACAACAAATTAATTTCTCACAGTGCTCATTATATATATATATATATATAAAGAGGAAAATGGTATTTGTAATGTACAAAAAATGGAAGGTGGAAAAGGCAAGAAAGAAGGGCCTACGTCCCTCTTCTGCTCCCACACAAACCTTGCCTTTCACCACTGAAAATGTCCTGCTGTACACTTACTCTCTGTACATAATGGGCAAAAACTCTATTACTTGAGGTTTATGACGGTTCAAATCTGAAGAGTTTTTCACTGGATATAACTCCATGAAAATTCATTAATGTAATCCTGGAGTGATGAACCGAGGAATAAGGCCCTTTATTTTTAATAAAACTCATATTGTTCACTGAGTACTTTTCTCTGTTGAAATCTCACTTTCAAATATAACTCTTGATTTTGAAAACCCATGCAAACACGCTTAGCACTGGAACTAGACATGAAATTATTCATTTTGTTGAGGTTAGCTGTGACCCTACACCTTGGAGTGCTGGAACAGTGACACTGTGAGCCTTGTTTGCTGGGAGAAGGTGTCCAAGCCTTCTCACAGGTGCAGGGGATGCATTTTTGAGCAAGCAGCACATCTGCAGTGTCTGTCAGCACCTGCAGCCGTGGGCAGAGCCAGCCCAGCTCAGCTCTGATGACTTGGCTGGTTGCTGCAAAGGAACATTCACATCTGGCCCCTCGGAGACAAAGATGACATTTTGTCAGCTGTAAATGGGAACTGCCCCCTCACTCAGGCAGCTTCAAGGCCGTGTGATTGGTTCATAATTCAGGACTGTGAAATTGCTTCTTGCCAGTGTGAATCTTGGTACGACTCAAGGAGAATCTCACTCTCCATTTCTCCTCCTACGACTAATTGCCTGGCAGCAGAGTAGCAGAAAAGAAAGAAGACTCATCAGATTTCCAACACACCATCCTTGAAAATGTTAGCTGTACCTCTTGTAAATAGATAGGATGTTATATTTGGTAAGAGAATCGAAACCAGGAGTGTAATACATACAGCATAGCATCCTTTGTTTGCAACTGTCCCAGTCATTTTAGACCAGCAGTTTTATTTACTATGTGTGTTTTACATTTTTCTTCTAATACTATTAAGGAAGACAACTTTGGATCAATTCACTTGGAAACCATGAACTCAGCCAAGGTGAAATGTATAAAGCACTCAGTATTGCAGATCTGCTTGGCCTCTTTCCATCTGTTTGTGTATTTTGCCCTTCAGGATATTTTTATTAATTCTGTTTGTATTTTTTTCAATGTGTCCTTTCCTTATAAACTTATTATAAGTGAGAAAAAGCCCCCAAATTTAGAACAAATTACAAAAGCAGGCTGCTTGAAGAACCAAGAATGTCACTTCAGAATGTTTGTTTTACTACTTATTTATTTATTTGTTACATATAGTATCCTTTGGTCTTTTGCCCTTTAAACTTTATATATATTTTTACATGCAGTCTCTCATTGCCTTTCCAATTCCTTGATGCCATTCCAAGAAATGTAAATGGATGTTGACCTGCTAATATTGATTGATTGATTTTTTTTCCCCTGTTGTTTGTCTAGTTTATTTTCTTTTCCCTTTGAAGATTTTATAATCTAGGATGGTTTGTAACACAGAGGGGCCATTAACTGCTGCCTGTGCTGCAAGCAGCAAAACTTACAATATTTGAAAGACCTTTACCATGTAGTACATTATGGGGAAAAAATAGATTTTAAGTCATCAGCACTTACATGTAGCCCTTCTTACTTTTTGGCTGCATTTTAAAAGTATCAGGCAGATAACTTCAAAGTTAGTAAAAATGTACATTTAAATTTTTCTCATCTGAAAAGAAATAATTTTATTTTTACTAACAATTTAACTTCTGTTTCCTGTCCGTTTGACATAAGGCTGAATGAGAAATACAATATTTGGCTTTTTACTAGCAATTCAGATAATTAAAAAAAGAAAAAAAATCCAGCAATGGACATTTTTTTCTGCAGTAGATGCTGATAACAGATTTTACAGGGTAATCAAAACCTGATGCTGTCTTTATGAGGGCAAGTTGTCTCATTGATACAACTAGTCTTGCTGCTATAATTAAGGTTTCCTGTTTATAACATTGTTTCCAGATAAAGTGAGTAAAGAGAAATTTGTAAAAATATTTTTCATGTGACCACGTGAAGAGTCTAAAAAGCCATAATTCACACTAGACTGTTTTTCTTGGAAAAAAGAGAGGTCTGCTTCCTCTTTGTGTTTTTCCAAGCTCATCGTGGTCTCTGCTTAGGGCAAAGAAAAAAAATGGATCACATGAGAAATTAGAAGTTTCCCTAGTCCAACATAACTGGTTCTGTGGATTAAGTGAGGCTGAAGAGATGCTTTGACTATAAATTATTATCAGTGCATCTGTTGCACTGAGGATCAGTATGGGATTTAAATTAAAATATTGCATTTGGTTTAAGGCAACCGTAAACATCTTCATTAGTATCTCACCAGAGTCTGTGATTGTTTGAAATAGCACAAGAGTACAGAGAGATTGCTAAAGGGCAAGACTGGTACTGGGAATATTGTTTCAACATATCCATCAATCATTGTCTTACTTTAGGCTTGGGAGCAAATAAAGATGAAAAAGCTCACACATAATGACATTCATATTTGTTACAGAATTCTTTTTATTTATGACTGTTTGAGCCATAATAAGGAAAAGTTCTCTTTTGTGCGAGTGGCATCCCTTATGCAACACAAAACAGAGGGTTGGGGGTTTTCTTAAGCCTGAATAAATTTACTAGAATTCTCATTTTGAGCACACAAAAATATGCAAGACAATTTTACTTTATAATGTCATTATCACAAGTATCTCACAATTCACAACCTCTGCAGCCATAACCAGTCTTTGGAACGTGACATTCAGAACTTTGAATTAACAGGCAAAAATATTTTGTGGAGTGTATTCTTCCCTCCTACTCTTTATTGGAAATACCTTTTCTCTGAGCATCTACTAATGAATCTGCTTTTTCAGCTTAGTACTTCAAAGATTAAATGTGAAATATTTCAAAAAGGCTGATATAAGGCTGATCAACTGGAATGTATTTGTGGGTGTGTGGGGTGACAATGATAATTGCTAAATTATTTTGGGCAATGAACAGAAACACTTTTGATTCAGACCTTAAAACAGGCAGAAGAGACTCTTCTTGAGAGAGCCAAATGACTTCTGCTCCTCATAAGTAAAGACAGCATTGAGATGGACTGAAAAAGGGAAGGTTGAATGACTGGAGGAGGAGGGGATCTGCAGCACACATGGAGTTCTTCCACTGGGATTAAAAACTCCAGTTTAGCCAGGAGAGAGAGTTTTAAGTGGATGACATTTAGGTTTGGTTTGTCTAACAGGGTTTCTGTTTGGATCCAAGTGCTTGTGATGCTGGAACTTGTGGTAGAGACAATTGCAGCAGCTGGGGTGGCATCCAGCTCATTTTGGTCCTGGAGGCTCAGCCAGGGAGGACAAAGCATAATGGAATATGAGAACTGTAATACTGATATTATAATAGGCAGATCTGCAGACTATTAGTTTTGTGAAGGATTAAAATTTAAATGAAAGTAATTAAAATAAAGTGAAGAAAANAGTCAGACATTATGTCAAAAGATAAGTGACATTAACTGGTCCATGGAGTAGGTACTGTTTTCCTACTCCTAGGGGATGTTTCTGATGGATAGCATGGATCACAGCCTTTTGGGTTATATTCTGTTTATGGTGTTTACATGATTTTCTGAAGACATTAAAGAAGTAAAGTTACCCTAGAAAAAGTGGCAGTGAAATTATAATAAGCCTTGCCTTTGATTTTTCAGATGCTTCTTCAGGGCCTTTGACCATTCCTCATTGAAGGCCTGTAGGCCATTTTTTATCACCAGATTTTGTCTTTCCTAAGATTTCTGCACATTACCCAATAAGTATTGAGGGTTTGCTGGTTTTTAGTAAGACTTCAAGTGGATTTCTGCCTGGTTAAGTTTATAATCAAGCTAGAGCAGATGAGGGAAGGTGAGTAAAATGTCCTACAAGCCATGATATTATCCAGGTATAAAAAGCGCTAGGAAAACTGAGGCTCCACCTGTCTCTAGAACAGATCACTTTGACAGAGAGATACACCAGTTATCCAGTGAAACTTCAGAATGGGGTTTAAGAAGCCTCTAAAAGGTCACTGGGTTCTTGGTTTGTTTTGCATTTATCTTCTGTGTGCAGCAGGAAAAACAGACCTGCAGTCAGGGGCAGTGAACAGCAGGTCTCTCCACCTCTCACCAGTGTTTTCTAAGTGGTAATGACTACTCACCCTTTTATATTGCTAATATTGCTGTTTACATGTCAGATCTTTCTGTTTTAATAATGTAACTGTGGTAACTGTCTGATTATTTTGTGTTCAATCTTTTCTTTATAAGGTACCTAAAAATTCAAGCTCAGGATTTTCGGCTTCCACATGTCCCAACAGAATCAGAAGAGATTTCCTTTTCTAATATCAGCCATTCATCCATTGTGAAGATGATTTGGCAGCCTAGCTGGTATTGGCATATTGTTGTCATCTATGCTTTTTTTTAAAGTCACTAAATTCAGATTTTGCATTTTAGAATACTTAGTGACATGCAGTAAAAACAGAATACAAAAGTGTAACATAACTTCAATGGTATTTTAGAGAAAAACCTCCAAATTGCATCCTCCATATAACCTGGCAGATTAATAAGATTTCTCAGCTTCAAAGTGTATTAGTTCGTTCAGTAGGGCAAAGGTTGCTCATGTTTTTGGGGAGGGTAACAAACAATTTGGAAAGATTTAGATAATTAGCAGAAACAAAAGTGAAAATCCAACCTATTAAATGCAGAAGCTATTAAGGAGACAGATGGATAAACAAAGCTGTTTTCCTCTTTGGCTTTGGGTTCAGTTATTAAGGGTGGAAAAATCAGCATAATCCTGCCATTTGCTCCAAATTCTGGGTCAATACTCAAAGCTGTGCATGAGCAGTGCAAGAGTTTTGAGAATGTAGCTTTTGCTTTGGATGTTCACACCNAGGCAGATCTGCAGACTATTAGTCTTGTGAAGGATTAAAAGTTAAGTGAAAGTAATTAAAATAAAGTGAAGAAAAAGGAAACTGGAGCTCAGAAAAAATGCAAAACTTGAGGATGTACTTAATTTTTTTCCCACACAGAAGATGTATGTATCCAATATATTTTTTGTATGTCTGGAGACCCTAGTCCACATAAAAATGGCAAAAAAATTTGCATTTATGTGAAGCATTATCAGATTTTCAGAAGTTAAACAATATATAAATATAAATATAAATATAAATATA
>VZTH01005949.1:22262-88534 GCA_013397815.1 Aleadryas rufinucha
TTTTAAAATTAATTAGTGGCTGAAAGAGCAGTAGAAACCTCATTACAAACACTGGGTTGAAGGAAAGAAAGCCCAACTGAATATTTATGTCACTGGAAATTATTGAGTGAAAACTAAAAATTGCCATAGCTTAGTGGTGGGTGCCTCAATGTTTATAGAAAATGGATAGCTGTTGGCAGAGTGGCAACAGAGGAAAATCAAAGCTGCGTGGAAAAGAGAAGTGGCTTATCTTTGGCAGGGGAGAATGCACTTAGAGCAATTAATGTAGACATTAAATCATAGCGCTATAAAGTGCCAATGTTTAGGAATAGTCTGAGTAGCCAAGTTTGGTAACTTGGAAAGATTCTTAAAGATTTTACTTTTTGTCTCTACTGAGTTATCTTGAGCCTTTATTGCATAAACTCTGCTCCCCTGGCTTTGGCTTCCCAGTCTTATGAGATATTTCCTTAATTATTTCCTTAATGCACATTGTTGGGAACAGCTTGCACCTGTAGAATAAATGGTTGATGTTTTCAGGCTTAAGATTGGCTGCACAGAAGAAAAAATTATATCCCATCCAATTTGGTGTTACCATGGGTATCAGCACATGATGCAGACCTTTTAAGGTACTGACAATTTCCAATGTGATATTTCAACAGATTTCCAGCACTAATGATTTCTGTAGCTAACTTTATAAACTGCAGCTTTATAGAAGAAGTGCTAAATTAAGTTGCCATCACATAAATTGATGGCTTTTCTTCTGCCTTTATAAGTGAAACATTTGAAACCAATACTGCAACTAAACGAAAGTGTCATTTTATTAAATCTAGCTTATGATTCAATAATCAGTTGCACAGAACTGCTCTCCTCATTTAGACATCAATCTTCTGCATGCTTTTTAAGAAGCACACAATGTCCCAAACTTTGTTTGTGGTAACAGCATGCAGAGTGGAAGTGAGGAGGAAGCTCAGTTCTATAAAGCTCTGACTTACACACAGCCAGGACAGTGATTCAACCAGGTGAAAGACAGAAAACTTACAGAAATAGCCTGTTTTAGAAAATAGAATAAAATTTGGCCCACAAAACAAGTATCTAAACTGTTACGGTGTTGTGGTGGGTTGATCATGTGTGGCTGCCAGCTGCCCATCAAACTGAGTTCTCACTCTCCCTGAACAGGCAAGGGAAGAAAATAAGAAGAGAAATCTCAGGTCAAGATAAAGACAAGGAGGTCACCTACCAATTAGTGTCATGGGCAAAACAGACTTTACCTGGGAAAAATTACTTTAATTTATTGGCAGTGAAAAGAGAATTAGATATGGTGAAACAAAGGGAGATTAAACCTACACATTCTCTCACTTCTCTTTTTTCCAGGGTCAACTTCACTCCTTGATCCCCAGTTCCTCTTTCTCCTACCCCACCATGAATGGCACAGGGGGATGGATAATGGAGGCTGCCATCAGTCCATAACCTCATGTCTTTACTGCTCCTTCTTCCTCAAAGTTTTCCCCTGCTCCAGTGTGGACTGGACTTCCCATGGGCTGCAATCCTTCAGGACAAACCTGCTCTTGTGTGGGCTTTTCACTGGGCACCGTTCCTTCAGGCAGAAAAATACAGGGCATTTCCATCAGGTAGAAAAATACAGTATATATTACCAGGAAAAAAAAATTGAAACATAGATTCATGTTATTTTTCATATCACTGATACTCACAAGTAGTGTTGACCTATAGAGACTGGAAATTTTCGGCTTCTTTGGAGTAACCAGGTCTAACCCTTTCATGACCTCACATTTCAGTTCCTACTGTTCTGGAAGAAGAGGCATCTGTTCAGAATTATGTCTTTTCAGAAATATGTCTTTTCTTGACACTAGGTGTCAAGAAAAAGCTGACATCTTATGACAGATTTCTGTAACATTCCTCTGCTCATTTTTTTCATACCTGTAGAAAATTTGCAGCTTTACTTTTTCCTTGGAGATGCACAAGGAGCTAAACTTCACAGAGGATTATCTCAGTTTAAGCTTTACCATCTTTGGTCTCTGTAAGGAGCCTTTTGAGCATGTACTACCACCATGAACAACTTACAGAAGGAAATGGGAGTTTACATAAAGTCATGAGGTAAAAAAACTACCTTAAAGATCAAGAATCTTTTTATTAATACTAGAAAAATAAACTGTATGAAAAGACACTTTTACTACAGCTTTAGGAATATTGTGCTTTCAATTTCATGATGATTTCTTGGAATATTGTATTTGAATATAGCAATACCACCAAACATCATCTCACCAAGGTAAGTTCCACTAGCCCTTTGTCAGGACTACCTGGTGTAGCTTGTGTTTCATATAATGAAGTGTGAAACAGCTGGGACCTGTTTCCTTTCCCTATTTACTTTCTGTGTGCTTCCAGCTCTAACTATAATTCCAGTGAAACACAACGTAGCACAAGCTAAAAGAAATCATGAAGCTTACAGCAGAATGGAAAGCAACCAAGCACTTGTGTTCAAATTGTTGTTGTTATGACCTATCATTTCCAGCTGAACCATAAGAACTTTTACGCACTAATTTTGCAGGCATTTGACTTTGCATTTTTAAGCTTGTGGGTTATTTTTTGTTTTGGTTTGTTTTTCCCCAGGGAGGTTAAACATGTATGTTCATAAGATGGATCTTGTACTGCTTTAAAAAACCCCAAAAATTATAAAGAAGAAGAAAATTAGCATTTTATGTCTCCCTTCTACTAATGTCAGTAGTTTAATGTTGGCTGGTTAATGCTTGTGAGTTAGCAATGTTGAATGGCTTGTTTCACTCTATACTGAACCTACCAGTATCTCATATTTTAATAATACTTAGATTCATGTATAAAACTTTTCTGTGGTCTGGCAATAAAAACTGAAACAAGCAAATAAGTCTTTTCAGAGTGCAATTTTGTTGATACGGGAATGCAGAAGCACAGAGAGACTTTCAGAAGCCAGGAGAGTGGCTTTCTCCTGTGGGAGAGAAAAAAACCCTAAAGGCCAACCAAAAAAGCACCAAAGACCCTTAAAGAACAAGAATGGATTGTTATTACAAACCTAAAAACAAAAAAAAAAAACCAAAAAAAAAACCAAAAAAAAAAAAAAAGAAAAGGAAAAAGAAAAGAGAATCTAGNCAAAGTGCATCTAGGGAGAAATCATATGAAATCTATTCTTTCTAAGGACAGGGAGAAAAATCAACCCAAACAAGCCACCTTCCTAATAATATTCAGGAGATGAAGACTACTTTCTATTCATATGTTCAAGCCTCTGGAGTAAAAACTTGATGGAAAAAGTTTTGCCTGATGATATTTCAGCAGTCTGCTCCTAATCCAGTGGGTAGGATAGGAAGCGTATCCACAGATTGCACAGGGGCAAGAAGTTCAAGGATAGATTTTACAAATCTTGTTCCCTGATGGAACAATAGTTAAAATAATTTTCTTCTTGCTTCCATAGGAAGCCCAAGAAAGAGAAACGTACAGTTTTATACTGATAATCCAGCATTCAAATTGCTTTTTCTTGAAGGGAAAATGGATATTTGACAGACGGAGGAAAGCACAACCCAGTTCTGGAGTCTACACACAGGTGAAATTTCCAGTGAAGTGAACTTAGTGACCTGCTTACCATATCACTAACATTTTAACAGACCATGGAAAATCTTCAGCAATTCAATTTTTGGAAGAGTTGGCAAGTTGGCAGAACTGGTTCCATAGGGACTAAATTATTTTAGAAAGCAAAAATATGGTTGGTTTAAAGTGTAGTTTTGCTTAGATGAGGTTTTCAATGATGGTTCCCTTGCTTATAATAACAGCACGCAGTACGTGTCACCAGAGGAAATGAAGAGAAGTCAGCAATCAATTTGACTAACTAAAATAGGCCTCAGGCAGAAGCCCAAGAAGCAACAATTCCAGCTACTTAAGTTACAGTCTCATTCACATGTTATAGGGCTAGGTATTGAAATGGATGGTAAATCAGATTAAGTCCTAATTTCAAAAGACAAAAATCCATGGTCAATACTATTTTGGATTTCTAAGTTATGTAGCTAATAGCTAAATCCCTTATTTATTTACTACTTAACTTCTCAGTTTTAGTTTGAGGATCATTATTGTCTGTGGTTTTAGAAGACAAAGTTTAATCTGGGGCTCTCAGCTAAAGTCCAGTCACTACCCACCCAAAAAATCCATATGATTTTTTAGAGTGGATGATAATTTTCACATTTGCAATGAAAAATATTTTCAAGCAACACCAGGAATGGTGTTAAAGAGTTTTTGGATTTTAATCTAGGAATTATGGTTTTCACATGTAATCAAAATAATTCCAGGACATGCATGAGTTATGTAAAATGCTTTGAGTATACAGAAGAAAATATTCAGCCAGTGACTGAATAAGCACCCAGTGTCCTTTATTTCTTTACTGAATATTAAAAGTTTGAGGTATTTCAGGATTTGGGGCCAATTTTAGCAGCACTTCTCTTAGGAGTGAGATCAGTATCCCTGGCTGTGGCACGGAGTTGTGTCTGCTGTTACTGCAGGCCTAAGCTCAGAAATATCCTACGCTTCATTAGCAGCTACTCAAGACATAAAAATCCGTTGTCTGCTCCTGTTCTTCCCCCAAAGTCTTGGATGTTTCCTTCTAAAACTGAAGTTGCATGACAGTTTTCAGCTGGCAGAATTGTATTAGGTTTGTATATATTTGTGCTAAGTGAAATAATTTAGATTTTATCAGTTTGAAATAAGCAACTACTAGTTAACACTATTAGCTTTATAAAGTACTTAAAGCCTCAAAATATGATGTCTTTAAAGGTTGATATTAACTTGGGCATCAATTTTATTTCAGCATTTGAGGCATTGGCTTTGTTCACAGAAAGTTCAAAGAAAGGAAGAACAATAGTTACATTTTGTAAGTGCAATTCAGATGAATAGCAGCACCTAAGGTGTTTTAAAAATGATTTTACTTACGCAGTTTTGATTTTTGTAGCTGCTTACTGTTGGTATTTTTAGTACAAAAATTACTTATCTTGAGAGGTTTGAAAATCACACTGTTTTACTGACATAGAGAAAGAGACAGCAGGGGAAAAAGAAGTGTATTATGACAGCCTGTTAGGCTGTAGGGTACAGGGTAAAATAGGGAATTGAAAATCAGAAACAAGAGAAAAGAAAAAAAAAAGCACAGACAGGTGGGTGGAAAAAATGCTAGAGGGAACAGAAATCGCTGCGAGCAAGATTTACCATAATCATTCATGGAAGGTTTACAAAAGGATATTACAGCTACCTGGGAGACCAGAGCCTTGGGCCATTTTGGCACAGAGAGTAGGGGGAAACTGTAATGCAGTAATGCAGTGTTTCGGGATCCAATCATAACAGAAGTGCTTGGAAGGCAGAAGGTGGCAAAAATGGTCAACATGTGAAACGCAACTGATTTTAAGTAAATAATCCTGATGGAATGACACCGTCAGGGGTTTTTCTCTTCCACAGACAGTGGAATGACAGGCTGTCACATCCACCTGAAAAAGTAAATATCCTGCAGAATGAGGGTGAGCATTCTTTGTGTTGGTTTAAGCCTGGAGATTTGCACTGGCTAAAAAAAGAGAAGGCAAACATTGGCATCAGGAGCAATTCCTGTCAGACTAAGGACATCCTACTTTATGAGCTTTGACAATAAAAGAGCTTTGTGTAGATACATCTCCTGGATTTTAACAACTCTGCACTACTGTGAGTCAGTAATGCAATACATCTTTTCAGTATTTCAATAGTGGGAAAAGTATTTTTTCCTCATCTGTTAATAGCAGCTTCTCTGTGGCTATTGCTAATGGCTGTTGACGTGCTTTGGAAATTTTGTGACTTTGCTCAGGAGATTTTCCATATTTGCTGTCGCAGAACTCGGGATGCAAGGCTTCCTTTATAAAGCTACAACTTCATAACCTGCCTAAATGATGAAATTGGGATGTTATATACAAGGGTGGACCTACCTGTTTTCCCCTTTCCTTCCCATGAGGAATTCCAGGCTCACCTCTGTGTCAGGATTAGTTATGCAGTGCATTAGATCACCTTGCCAGTCTGACAGTGTATTTGCTCTCTTTTGCTGTAATTTCCTGCCAGATCAGGCATCCAAACCAGTTTACCAGGCAGCCACCGGGTTGCAAGGGATGGGGAAGGAATATGCTTTCCACAGGAGCAAAGGGAGGGGTTCCAGCCTGGCTAAAACAACCTTACAGTGTCTTGGAGACACAGCCTCATCTGCATGACCCTGGCTATAGCCAGTGGCTGAGGATGTAGCAGGGGATGCCTTCAACAGTGGGAACTGGAACTGCCTGTTAAACCTGGGTCCAAGAACACCTGATTCGTGGTACTTCAGCTCTATTTGCTTCGTTTCCCCCTCTGTAAGCTGAGAAGGATCACACTCTCCTTTTCTTGTGCTTTGTATGGTTTCTGTGTTTGGACAGCCAGGTTTTCAGGTGGAGTGATGTCCTTCTGCAGGTCTGTCTGCAGTGCCTGGTACAACAGCACTGTGACCTCAGGGGAGCAGGGGAGAGGCAGAAGTCAGGGATATCTCTCACTATTACAGTGATTCGAATGAAAAATAACGATGTGTTTACTGGGATTGAAACCTGTAAACCTGGCCAACTGGAATTCATTCAGATTTCCAGTGGCTATCTATAAATTAAGTGTGGGTCCTGGCTGTGGTCAATTAACCCTTTCATTTTATTGACTAGCACTATAAATAATTATATAAAAGCTATGTAAATCCTCACAAATGTGATATAATTATCTCAACAATTATTCCACATCTCAGTGGGTATGGGGGAAAATGAAACCTGTTCCTAGAGCATTTCTGGTTGCTAAGGAACAGTTACTTCAGTCGTAGAAATTGTCTCTCACACCAGATACATTATTCTGGCAAATTGGACTTTCAGATTGAGTACCAAGGGAAAGGGGAACAATCAGAAATGAGAAAATTGCTATTACAGAGCTCCATGGGGTCTAGTATGTGTGTGTCAAAGATTCTGGTTTTATATCTGCCTCTGTTTCTATTGTCATGAGCTCTACTTTTTTTCTTTCCTTTTTTTTATCCCCCCTCCAAAACAAAAAAAAAAAATCAACAACAAAAAAACCACCACCAACGACAAAAAACTAAAAAGAAAAAAGAAAAAAAAGAAGTCATTTGATAAGGCAGTATACCATAAAATCTGGTTTCTTATTGGTGGGGGAAGGGTGGTAAATTTGACGCTCACCAGTTTCTACTTCCCTCATCTTCCCAAAAATTAAGACCTGTATTATGGGATTTAAGACAGCTTTCAACAAAAGCAAGGGGGGCAAGGGGGAAAAGATATCAAAGTCTGTTTTATGCCTGCTGGTCTGTTAGGTGACCCAAACCCTTCCTCCTCGCCAAGCCAGTGCTGTGCCCAGGCTGTCACTGGGATGCCTGGGGAGGGCAGGGTGTCTGTGCTGCGGGTGGCATCCTGGGGCTCCAGTGCTGACAATTCCCAGACAGGACAGTCCCATGTCCCTGTGCAGGACTGAGCTTGTCGGACTGCAAGAAATGAGACCCATACCGGGAGAATGAGAACAGAGAACGTTTCTGAAGGGGCTGGACACTGAGAAATCACCAAGGTCATTCATTGGACCTGGGAGTACTTTGCGTGGCCATGTGCGTTTACAGCTCATCTACTCTATGCACAAGGTGTAAATCGGTCCCGGGTCCTCTTCAGACTGATCTATCCTTAATTCTCTTTTGTTACAACGTCATATTTTGTTGATTTCAGATGCCTTTTTTTTCTTAATTAGAATTCTATTATGTTACCATTGAATAAAATAAACAAGACCCCAGCTACCTTTCTGTCAAAAGCAATGGTAGCAGAGAATCAGTCTTTGCTGAGCTCAACTCTTTCAGTTTGAAGCTGCTACACATTCTGAGCTCTGTTACTGTATTTTGTGCTTAAACATCTTGGCTAATTAAATTCTGCCTGAGTTTCTTCTGTAGCTTGTTGCAAGATTTATAATGCTAAAGATCAGAAGGTTGAATCAAGGATTTAATAAAATGTGTTGTACAAAGAAAGAAGTTGTGTAGGTGCACAGAATAGTAAGTGCTCATTTTAGCACTCCTTGTGGTTGTAATGATAATTGCTGCACTTCTCCTGAAACCAATTTAATCTCAATTTTACTTTGAAGTTTAAAAGCGTCATTAATAAATTACTTTATCTAAACAGATTTGAGATATTGCTGAAAGCCTTCTGGGGAGGAATAAAAAAAAGGAGTTCCTCTTGTCATGTATAGCTTTTGTCTTCCATTTCTTATATTTGTGAGATAGAGTGTTCATATATACACACAAGCAGACACAGAAATGTATTTCAGTCATTCACAGGTCTTACTACAAGCACACAAAGTATTATCCTACTGTGTGCTACTCAAATCACATTATAGCTAATGGATATGTGTTTCCTACATCTGAGACAACAAAACCTTCATAAATTTTTTCCAGGGTTTTGCTTCCCTCCAAGTGATGGGATGACACTTGTAAGAGCTCTCTGTCTACTACTGTAACATCTTAGAATAAGATAAAGCAGCTTAGAAAAGAAGCAAAAGAAAAATAAAATTCGAAATGCACTGCTGGTCCTCTAAACATTATGTTGTCTGGCAGAACATTAAAAAGTTATTTCAGCCTGATATCAGTCAAAGGGTTGTGTTGTTTGTTTGTTGTGGGGTTTTTTTCCTGTGTTCTATTTTGTTGCTTTTTTGTGTCTTTTTTTTTCTTTTTTTTTTTTTTAAATTTTCATCCTTCTGAAGTGTGCTGTGCTCTTTTGCATTGCTTGAAAATCAGACTTATAAGCTGACCTCTGAGGAAAGCTAGAGTTTGATGTTTTGTAATTCAAGGCCCAGAAGGTGTAAATTGGCTTGAATCCAAGTTTTTGCATTTAGAACGGTAACAGGGGCTTTAAAAAGTAACCCAAACAATGGGGGAATTAGCTTTCTGAACTCAAGGTACTTTGCATAAGACAATGATTGAAGTGTTGCCACATGGTCTTTAAAAAAAGCTTTCTTAGGCAAACATTCCTCAGGGGAAGGATCAACCTATATTTTCATAAATCCGTGCTCAAAACCGGTATTAGTCACACCTTCGAAAAAGGAGTGATTGTTGCCGAACGCTCTTAGGAAATGTATCCGAATGGACTGGGATACACAGCTCCTGCCTTTAAAAACCTTATCCTGTCCATTTACAGCTGCTCCAGGGTGGACTTTATCAGAAGGCTTGAAAGTGTTATTCCAAGGTATTTTTACATCCCATATCTACTTCCTTCCTAAAGTAGTGACATTTTAGTGGATCTGGTTTTCAGGGTCACAGCTTCCTTTTGAAGACAGTAGGATGTTAAAAGTGCCCCTACAAATCCAACCAGCGCTGCACGCTGGCATTAACCTGCAACTCACTAATCTCCGTAGTCAAAAGGTCAGACTGGGATCTGAGCTTTGGATGCAGCACCACTGAGAAATAATAGGCTGGGCTAAACCTCTGGAGCTCTGTCCTCTTCTAAGTGAGCTTTGCTTTTGGGAAAAGCATATGTCTTGGCATGTCAAAGGCAGGGAAAATTGCCAGTTTGACCTGCAGCTGCCTCCGTGGTGCGGGTCCAGCACTTAGAACCCTCCTTCATCCTCATTGCTAGAGAGGAGCTGGGGATGAAAGCCCCTCACCTTGGGGGTCTCTGCCCCTTTGGGCTGCTGGCAGCTTTTGGGAGCTGATGTGGGGCTTTGGAGGTTGAGCCAAGGCAGGGGAACAGGATGTTTCTCTCTCTCCTTGTGCTGCACAAGGCTCAGCTGTGTGGTGGATTGAACTTGGTGAGTCTCCTGAGCGGAGGGATAGTGCACGAAGTTAATAAAGCATTCAGCAGCTGACATTGTTTGGCTGGAATTATTCCTCCCTGGTCAGATTCTAAAGCAAAAAAATAGATAATCCAGCGTGAGATTCCCTTTATAACCGCAAGTGCCATTGTTACACAAGGAATTGCATATATTGATTAAAATCTCTTAACAGAAGAGAAGGGAAATGAGCTGATGACAGTTCAAAAATTATTTTTCAATAGAGTATGGCTTAAGGCCATCAAAGGAAGAGATGGGAAAACTAAACTGATGTGCAGGAGAAAAGGGAATATGTTATCATCTGTTTGCTTAGACAAATAAAGCAAAAAAAGAAAAAAAATATAAATCATACAGATAGATTTTAATATTACAAATAATATGTTTGAAAATAGGTGATGTGCAATTGCAAAACAGAGATGCATTTCATAATCATAATTTTATTTTTTAAAAATAACGTCTTTGTTAATTTCTTTTAGTCACTCATCTTTTACAGAAATTGAATAAATGCAAAATATTAATATACAAAAATATACATAAATAAAACACAAAATTATGAAGCTCAAAGTTACTTGTTTTGAAATAAGTACTTGAAATATGATGGTGTATTTCCCTAAACAAAATGGGTTTACTTTCTTTTTTCTGTGTGTGTGATGCTACTCTTTTTTTCACTGGGTGAAAGATATAGAATATGCCATAACAGTTAGAGTGGCTTGATAAATTATATCTGTGATATCATAAGAAATAAACTTCTCCTAATTCAGACCAGGTAAGTAGAACAGTATATAATACACTGCACTGCAGGCTGCAATGCAAGTCACTACAGTCATGCTAACAAAAGGTATGTTAAGTCAATTAATGTCTTTGATACAGTGTAAGTATTTTACTGAGATGAATATGTACTCTATATGTAGGAATAAACCAGCACAGTCAATACCTCATTGTTAGCACGTAAATGGCAACTTGGGGACATCTATAAATGTATTAGCCTCTATTAACATTTCCAAAGTTTTATTAAGATGAATGCAGAAAGTATGCTGCAGTTCTGAAAACATAAATTTAAGCACATTGTCACAACGGAGCTTCAGAAATAAATGAGATTCCAAAATAATTAGGCAAAGAAAACACCAACCAGTCTGGTAAAATCTTGTCAATATTAAATTTCTTTGACTATTGCTGTACCTTGGAATAAGGAAGGTGGAAGATGCATGATCCTAAACCCCAGAATCCTCCAATACAAATGAACAATGAAATATTAACAATAGCAGCCAACCTAGATTAAAATTGCCAGTGCTACTTAGAAACAAGTTAAGATTCAGATCTAAATTTACTTTAGCACATGAAGGCCATGGATGTGACATCTGGCTTACACTTATATATTTCACTTGTTTTCATTAGAGCTTCTTCCATGTGATGAAATCAGGCTCCCTGACCATAACAAAATTACACTTTTATCATTATGGAGGTAATTTTCCTGTGTCTGATAAACCAGGACTATAAGCACCTATTTTAAGAGATTTATTTTTCTTCCTTTTTCCTCAGCATTAACCTTGATTGCAAAATTTTGATTTAACTCTTTTTCTTTAGATTTATAAGATAAATTGATCATTCCAGCTCAACTAAATGATGAGACTGTCATGGGGAGTGAGCATAGTGAAGCAACAGGAAAAGCAAAACAGAGCAACCAAACATCTGTAAAGCTTTTTGATATAGGGCTTTATATTTAAAGGAAGTGTTGGCAGGAGACTTATTGTAACAATACCTAAAATATTTCACATGAAAGAAAAATTGATGTAAACATTAAATAGAGCTGGAAAAATAGTTATCTTCACAAACATTCTGGATTGTAACCTTACAAGCATAAATTTTCCTTTTGACTCTGCTGTCCCCATTTAATGTTAATTTCCCACAGATCCAAAGACAACTCAGATTTAATTTAATGTTTCCAGCATCTGTAGAGATTAAATTCTCAGTTCCATGTTTGTGATTGAAATGTATTTTATATGGGGAAAGATCTTGTTCCACAAAAGAAGGCTCTAGGGAAGAAAGGATAAGAATTGAGCTATTTTTAGTGGCAGAGTGATAATACAACATCATTGTGCAAAATTCAATTCAGAATGAGCAATAATAAATACATAATGTGTCACCTATGTGACACAGGAGGTCACACATCATTTTCAAAAGAGACTTGAACACTTGAACTCTCTTTCTGGAAGTCAATGACATTTAAGCTTCTAAGTGCTACAGACACTGAAATTCAGACATTGTACAGTTTCTTATTAGTGGGTTTTTTTTCAGTTTCTTTTACAGTTCATAATTTTTAAACTAAGTTGTGTTTTGTTGATTTTTAGGTTTTTTTTAATGCATGCTAGGAAAGAAGTTGGATAGCCACTCCAGGGCAGTCCTTTTTTTTTATGAAGAAAAGACAAGGTTTTGGGGTGAAAAATTGGTCCACGTACAAGTGAACTCTCTGCTGTGCCCTCAGCGAGATCATTACAGTCTATCTGCTATGGACATGCCGCTGAACAAATATTGGATTACATTATGCCTATAATCCTCAGGCATTGTGCACTTTTCTAAATTATTCGCACATAATCACTCCAGGGGATTACACTTTAGGATGATGGGAGGCTGCCTAAAATCAGACAGCCACAAAGTACCTTTATTCCTCAGCATGTTCTTGGAATACATTAATCTTGAAGCTTAAAATGCACAGTGGTGAGTTTACCTATTTGGAAAAGATGATGATGATTGCAGATCTGCCAGATAACAAGTTAATTGCTATATTTAACTTAGTTATTGAGAATGAAAGGCAGGCTTTTTTTTCCTTTTCTTTTTTTTTTTTTTTTCCAAAGGACACTTCTAATGACAATTCTTTCTCATACGTGGCATGGCTAGTCATTTTCAGTTGGTAGAGCTGCTGCTCGAAAGTCTTGCTGTCAGAAATAACAAGTGCTTTAAATTGGGTCTCTTCAAATAGTAATAGAAGATTACTGTTATTAATAAAAGTATTTGCTTCATGAAAAATGCAGTATGCCTAAGGAATTTTTAAAGTATAAAACTACCAAAGGTGCTCTTCCCTACTCAGCTTGAATTTTTTCCTACTGGGATTAGAATACAGAATAATGGTGGATACAGAGAGGAATTTTGGAAATTTGTAGCTTCTAATAAAACCTCCTCACATAGCTGTTCATGTTTTACAGGGAAATTTTAATAAATCAACACCTGCAAACGATGCACAGAACAGAAATATTCATCCTGTGTATTCATACTGATGTTCCTTCCTTCTTATGTCTCAGCCTGACCAGGTCATCTCAGTAGAAAGGATTCAGTGTGGTGAGCTCTGGAGTAACAGCATCAGAGAACATTCTTTGTCTTTTAAGATGAAGTAGAATTTATTTTCGTGACGTCTGAATTGAATACATGAACCTGCTGCAGAACTTCAGTGTAAAAGCAAATTAAAATATTCCATGGAAATTATTGCAGAGTAAACAATTTTGATACCAAAATGCAATGTTTTCAAGCACATATATTAGCTCATCAGAGACTTAGTGTCACCCACCCTAGCTGTGACTACTCCTGTTTTCTTTGGTAAAATGAAAGAGGTAAACTTTTTTTTACCTTTGCTCTCTTATTTTGCAATAATTACAAAACCACAGAATAAAAGAGTTTGGAAGGTACATATGAAGACGATCTGGACCAAGCCCCTGCTAAAGAGTCAGCCAGAGCAGATTTTTCAGGGTTGTGTTCACTTGGGTGTTGAATATCTCTAGAGATGGACACCCCACAACCTCTCTGTTCCAGTATTCAACCACCCTCACAGCAGAAAATTGTTTTCAAATATTTAAGTCAGGCTCCTTGGGTTGCAGATTGTGCCCATTGCCTGTTTTCCTGTCACTGGGCACCACTGGCAAGAGCCTGACTGCCTCTTCTTTACTTGCCCCATCAGATATTTATATTATATTTATGGATTTATAGATATTTATGAATTATATTATATTATATTTAAGGATCACACTGTGAGCCTTCTCTGCTCAAAGTAAGAGCCCCCAGCATTTAAATTCAAATTTTAAACTAATGATGATGCTTTCATGTTTAAATATGGGGATTTATTTATATATTTGCTGTAAAACACTTGCTGGTTTTGTTTTTTTTTTTTCCTACAGGAAATATATTTTTCTTAAGGAAGAAATATAAGAAAGGAATCTCCCAGTAATTCCCACGCAGAATTTTAAACATAGTTAGAAAGATCCCCAGACTGAACAAATTGAGTTTTATGGATCCTATTTACAGACAGATAATCAAATAGAGCTATTGGGAGTGTTTCAAAATTTCAAAAAGATTGGACAATAAAAATATTGAGACTAGAGCACAAATTCAGACGAGAGGGAGATCTGGACACTGGGGAACAGACCCTCTGAAGAAACTCCATAAACTATGCAAATGTTTAAAAATGCTGCTGTTTTACAAGAGAACATGCTCCAAAAGTATGAAAAACTATCCACACTCAGAATTTTTAGGAAGGATTCATTCATGGTGTTAATGATACATAAAAGTCTGTATATGACTTTTTGGGTTTTTGTTTTGTTTTGTTTTGTTTTGTTTTGTAAATGGAGGAGACACAAAACAGTGCAATTTGAGCTTGGGACACTTACAGCTAATATTAGGTTTGCATATATTGCAGAAAAACCTGGGGTAAGAAAATGAGAATCTCTGGGTAAATTGAGACCTCTCAAAAGGCATGCCGGTGTTTGAAACACAGGGAAAGAATTCCTCTGTGCTTTTTGTTTATGGTTCAAACATACAAAGTTGGAAAGAAAATGTTACTAGAATACAAGTAATGAATCTGTTTTAAGAAATAAAAATAGCTCTTGATGAAATCTCCACAAGAAAAGAGATTTGGGATTAAAGGAAAATTTTAATTAGATTTAATCTTTTTAGCCTGTTGTGATTAAAAAGTGTAATCATTCTTCCTCTGAGAATGATGCAAGAAAACATTTTTTTCTGGGTGAACTGTGAGTGAGGTTGTATACATATCATACATATCTTTATTCCTAAACTTCTGCATGAGTGATGATTGTGGATGTTTTGACTCCCACAAAAGGAGAAAAACAAACAGACCCTTGAGGTCTTCAACTTCAGTTGCTGCACCCATAGAGATGTTTTGTTAGTGTTCCATGCAGCTGCCTTTTGTAATGAAGTTTCACCACTTCCCTGGGAAATCTTGTATAGGTAAGAAAAGGAAACCTGGTTCATGTTGTTTGAAGTAATAATCAAAGGGGGAAAGGAGTCAAGGTGAAGCAGTTTTTTGTGGAACAGAATACAAGAAGCAGTACAACTTACAGCTTGTAGCATGTTTCTAATACCCTACTTCAAACCCTTAAAGAGGAATTTTGCCACTGACTTTTCAGAAGGAGAGGCTCACAGGGCAGCATAAAATGCACTTGTTATGTAGAGAAGGATTGTATTATACAGAAAATGGCTAATATGTCTTCTCATGATACTTGCTAAAATATACAACATTCACAGACAAGCTTTTCCTTCTTTGATTATTTTCTGTGTCAATATTTTTCTCCTTCCACCACTGGAGCCCAGTACAGGATTTACCCTTTTTCCACACCATGGGTACGACCACATCTACCAAGTTGAATATCTGAATTAGGCTTTTCTATTAGATTTCACAGTGGATTAGAGGTGATCAATTGCCTGAAAAGACAGCAGAGCTTACTGTACATGTGAGATTAAAAAAACCAACAAAACAAGAGGGCTTGTCAGTGCACCAAATAATTTTATGTGGAGATTCTCATAACCTCTGGATTAAGAGTTTTAGAAGTATTTCAATGAATGTGCAAGTCATAGAAAACAACAACAACAACAACCAACCAACCAATCAACCAAATAAGTTATCTAATTGTATATTATAAATAATATTTTAAATTAATTCTCATAAGCAGTACAACTTTCGCTTCATGGTCTTGTAATCCTTTTGCAACCCCCTTAATAGTATAAACTATTCCAGGAGGAAGAAAAGACTTCTGTGTTTATTTGGTGTTCATGAGTACCAATAAAATGTGTCATTATCATGGCAACAATAGAAAGACAAGTTAAGAATATATTTTCAGAATAATAAAGATTTTCACAGGAGATCCTAGTTTTTATATTTGTTTTGTTTTGGTTTTGTCATCTACAAATTGAACTTGTATTCCAAAAAGAATGACTCAATTCTTCTGGTGGTAACTTCTGATGAAACACAGAGACAATAGGTTAGTCTTATAGAAGACCACAATTTTTCAAGAATTTTGGATAAAATGTAAATTTCAAAGTTATTTTATACAGGAGATTTCCTTCAATCATCATATTTAACAACAGTATTACAAACATTACCATAAAAATAATATTGAAATTATGCCTTTATGAGATTTAACCACATCCACTTAGATTATCCAAAGAGGTTTTCTTCAGATTCTGTTGATAGAGTGTATGGAAATGATTTAAAAATACATTGCTCAATGCACTTGAATGGGTACCAGTTGCTGATTATCAGCAAATGTTACAAGGTGTTCAATATGTTTGAATTTGGCACATTCTATAAGTGACTGCCACATATCAGCTTATAATGAAACTTGCTGGTAGAGTGCTGGAGACATTGATATTAGATTTGACTTTTGGAAAAGACGTGGATTCTCAGATCCAAGTGATCAGGGTCTCCTACTGTCCCTGCCCTTTTGGCACCATGGTGCTTGTCATTTTGGTGGAGGTGTATCATCAGTCAGCTTTAAACAGCTTTTGCTTCAGCTTCTTTTTTTCTTCATAATTTTTCATAAATAATCCAACCTTAATTTTCTCATAGATGAAAAGGTGATAGGAAGCTGAATAAAACATAACCAAAATTCAGCTTTCTCTGTAATTTTGTCTTGGAGAAAGCTTTTTCCTTTACATGGTCCATATGTACCACTCCTTGGAGCGCATGGTAAATAATAATGAGGTGGCTGTGCCTAAGAACAGATGAATAATTCTGTGTTCTATCAAAAGTCCTTCAGGCCCAATGTTCTGTCTGTAGTCATGGGCAGCTCCTGAAGTTTAAGAATCAGGATTTAGGCACATTGATTGACACTTTTTGCAAAGGTGTATATTTAATGATTTCACTGAATAGTTTACAAGACAGTTTATACTTATGAGCAGATCACCTTGCATGGGAATACATTACTTTTTATGGTAATATCCAACAATCTTGCATCAAAGGCACCTTGAAAACAGCAAAGGCACATAATCTGTACCTTATTCAACCTGAAGTACAAGTATCTGTGACACATCATTTGACAAATGCTGAAATCTGAACACAAGCAGTAAAAAGTGATTTCAGGAAAAAGGTTTTAAATGTCCATGTAATATTACATTAGTTTTCATGAAAGATGCTTTGTTTTATTTGTTTTATTTTTGATATACATACATATGCAAATATATATAGTAGTCTTCTCTATTTTTTTGAAAGTTCATTTACATTTGATGTAAAGTTCTTTTGCATTTGATGTACACATACCTACTAGATTTTTTTATTCGTTAGTGTAGAACAGCATCAGAAGTTTATGCTTTCAGTCGTACTTCAAAAATGTTGATATTCTCATTGTCTCTCCATAAAATAAATGGATTTTATTGCTGATTTTAATAAAATTTTACAATGATGAAATTTATGACATCTGTTTTTGCACACATACATAGATGAAAATACTGTATTTGAAATGTAGTTATGGGTGTCCTCATCAGCTGATATATGGTGTGTTTCTGAAGGTTTCTAATGTGTTATATCCTCTTCTGGTTGCTTAATTTAGATGCTGAAAATGTCAATTTAAAACACAAGCTTATGTGTTCTTTCTGCAAATCAACTCTGTATAACACAGCAATGCTTAGAATAATAAACCACACTCAATATCATACTGATTTATAACACTACCTCACCAAAGCAGTTCTGAAGCTGATTTTAACATTTTTCACTTTCAAGAAACACTAGGATTCTCAGGTTTTTAAAAGATTATTAAGATTTCAAGTGAGTTGTTTTTGCATATTAAGAGTTTAAATGACATTGAATGAATTTATATCTCTCTTTCAAAACCTTGCTTCAGGCTTCATTTATGAAAAGTGAGAGAAGAAAATGATACTGATAGTTTTACCTGCTACTTGTATTTTTGGGAGCAACTTATCCCATCTTCTATGCCAAAAGAGAAAGAATAGAAAATGTCTCAAGTCTGACATTTTTAATGACACAGAGATGAAGGTAAAACGGGAGGTGAAGGGACATGGTGGGATCACAGAAGGCTTGTGATCTTTGACACTCAAATAAATATCTTAAATAGACCAAAAGAACCATGTCTGAAAGTATTCTGCTTTTCTCCATTGCCTTTAAAAAGTAGCCTGTTCCTCAGCTCAGGTGGAGCTGTCCTACAAAGACGCTGGAAGATGTGTGAGAGAAATCCCATCCTTTGTGTGCTTGCAAATTGTACAGTGTCCTGCCCAAGTGATTTCACGATCTGTCCAGTGTGGGATTGCCTCTGACTGCAGGCAAAAATCTTGCTTCAGTGCTCATAAGTGTATTTTAGCTACCTCTGCTGCATCCATTTTCTGGAGACAGGACACCCCTGAATTGTAAGGTACCCACAACCCCAGTTAACAGTCTAAAATAAGATCCCATTTCAGTCTAGATCCTGGTGAAGCACTCCCTCCCTCAGGAAGTGTTGCATTAATGTGCCATTCTGTCTAATTCCATGAAGGGGGAAAGGGAAAGCATTATCCTTTTCTGTGTAGTGATCGTATGTATATTATCTAGGCTCTCTGTAAGACCTCTCCTATTTCTGTCTCCATTCTTTGTTATGAACAAGGGGATGTTTTTTTCCATAAAACTGACAGTTTTATGTGAATTGAAGATCAGTATACATTATGGTCAAGTCTATCCAGATACTTATAGCTTATGTCTAGACAAATTTAGGTACCAACATCAGTCAAACGTTTGGCCGTGGTGTAAGACTCTGAAAATACTGCAAAATGCATTTTACAGTGACTGAGAAACTATTATACCTCTAGCAAGAACAGTCCTTTGATCACCTGAGCAATATCCACAGAGAGTTGCAAGCACACCTTCCTCTCCTCTGAAATTTCTTTTTGTGTGAAATTATGCCTCGTGTGTGTCATAAATCAGCTTTGAGAACATTCTGCAGCAAATATTTTGGGATTTGAAACTGCTAAGAAAATAGGAAATAACTTGGTGACACTTGCTGCAGTAGGCACATTATGGGTGCTGTCAAGCAGAGGCCATTTGTCACCTACTCATACTGAGGAGGCAAAGTCAAAGAAAACTTAATCTATGCTGCTTCCATGTTAGTGGAACAACCATTCAATAAAAATGTCGTCCAGCAAGGGAAAGCCTTTTAGTGTAGTGTAAAGTGAAATAGCTGGGTCTAATGAGAACCAATGTTATCTGAGTTACCCAATTCCTTTAAAATTTAACGTGTATCATATGGCTATGGAAATATACTGATTTTTTCACTTCTAAAATTAGTGAGTGAAATATCTGACACTTAATTTAAATTAATTTGTAAAAAAAAAAACCAACCAAGTTTTTTTTTAAGTCAGTACAAGTGAGAAATATGTTGATTTGCAATTGGAAAATGTGCATATTAGTATAATATCAGCTCTACTGTGCCAAGCAACTCAACTGGGATCATGAAATAAAGAATTAAATGCACTTTTCATAAGTAGAATTATTATTTTTATTATGTGACATGCAAATTCCGATAAAGTAACCTAGACCTTCCTTGCACTATGTGGTTCCCCGTTTCTCCATGAATCACCTTCCAGCTGCCATCCTGTGAGCCTTATTCTACCTCTGCCAAAGTGACAGCTACTGTGTTACCTGTCAGGAAGAAAGGGATTTCTTTCAGTGTCTCTTTCATTTACATTCTTAAACTGTTCTTTAAAAAGTGAGTATGTAAATGTGATTATACAAAATGCATTGTTTCTCATTTGTCTATTAGCGAGTAGATATTCGATTAAGTGAAATAAAGGAACTTTACACTATCAGCCAATTAATATGGTGTTAATCTCCATAGTGTATTGCTTTTGATAACTTACTGTGCTCAGATGATGGGGTAGTGAGGAAGATACTTCAATGAGCCTGAGAGAAAACTGTTGTCAGACTGCTAATTTCTCACCTGTGAGCTCAGCAAACCTTAGTTTGGCACAGGAGCTTTTGATGGTTGGAGTTTAATGATTCAGCTGTAGGTGACCCAAAGAGATGACACCAGGAATTTGTAAGGGGAGGGGCCTCAGAATTACAGAATGGGTCAGGTTGGAAGGGATCACTGTGGGTCAGCTGGTCCAGCCTCCCTGCTCAGGCAGGGTCATCCCATCACATCACAGGATTGTTTCCCAATAGATTTTGAATACCTCTGGTGAGGGAGACTCCACACCCTCTCTGGGCGTGGTCAATCTTTTCCAATGTGCTGTCACCCCCACAGTAAAAAAGTTCTTCCTCATGTTCGGGTGGAACCTCTTGTGCATCAGTTTCTGCCCTTTGTTTCTTGTCCTGTTGCTTGGCACCACCAGGTCATTCTCTTTCGCTCAAGTCTTGTGGTTTTCAATGTCATCATTAATCTGTGATGATGATGATATCATGGGTTATATTGTGATGGTAAAACGGGACTCAAGCTTTATTTTGCTCCATTGATTTAATCAGAAGAGCCTAAGAGGAAAGAGAAATACAAAGTGTGACTGCAAAATCCTTCAATGCTTGTATTTTATAAATACACTAATGCAGCTGAACTAATTTAAGCCTATGTTAACATTGTTCACGAAGCATATCGAGTGTTTAATTGCAATGCAAAAGGAACAAATAATGAGAATAAGTTACACAAATTATTTCATTATAAAATAATTAATGTGATGGGCAATTAAAATATGCATTAAATTGTACTCATTACATTGTCATTCAAAATTACCTAAGCTAAGGTTAAAGGTGTTATTAAAAACATTAATTTAATTTGTTATATAAAAGGCAGATAATTATCATAAAATATTGCAAATGATAATGAGAAACACTTTAATGAAGTCTTGGTTTAATTAGCGGGGGTATCATTATGATTTGCCTGTGGGTAAAATGGCAGACTGTTAATATATTTTCTTTTCATTATGATTAGAGTCTTAGAGAGTTATTTAACAACTTATATGAAGAAATATAGGCTTACATTTATATCTTTGGGATGGTGTCTCATTTTGTTTGACACAGATTTATGATATTATAAAGACTTGATAAATCCAATTTCTGACGATAGTGTTCCAAATGTTGTTTATCCTGCTTAACCTCTCAATCGCGTGTAATATCCACTGTTTAGAGACTCCTAGGGAAAAAAACCCCACTGTTATGAAACTTGGAAGAACCTCAGAACCTTTTCTTAGAGGTTTTTGACCTTTTCAGACCACCATGCAAAAATTATTTGAAAATATTTTAAAATCATATCTATGTTATTCTAGGTTGTATCTCTAAAGCAAGACAAGAGTTGCTCAACATCACAAGCTAACTCTAGATACCTTTCTTGGTATAAAATTCTGAGAGGAAGCACCCCTTTTTTAACTCCAAGAAGTCTGTGGGTGAACAAAAACAGTGAAGAAAAAGCTATTTTCAACTCACTGAGTTTTCATTTTCACTGAGTTTTAAAATTATTTTAAAATTAAATTCTTCTGTATTCTTTGCAGAAGAAAAATACTGGAAATAAGCATTCAACCAGAGATTTTTCTGGCAGGGAGAAATGGTTGTGCTTGAGAACTTGTATCCTTGTGATTATGGTCTTTTTATTGTCTTTCTGCTTTTCCTTCATCCATGCTTCTTTAGAGCTGGTAAATGCCATCAGAGGCTACCAGGCTGTTATTTATAACAATCAGAATAATTTGGAAAAATCCCTCTTGGCTGAGGCATTTTTAACTTCCTCATCTTTTCTGATTACAGGAACAGCAGTCAGGTTTTTTTCTTTAATAGCAAAAGGGCTGAATTTCAGGGACAGCATCTCACTGTGATGAACTTGGCTTGACTGCCTGTTTTATTCAGTAATATACAGAGACAGGGGGAGATTAAAACAGCTACTCTCATTTACCATCTTCTATTTCCCACCTCTTTTTTTTTGTTTTCTGCTTCTGTTTATTTCTGACTTTCATATTTAATTCATGGCTAACACAGTAGCAACATAATGAATTCAAATCTCATTCTTTACTCACTAATGCTTTCAGTCCAGTAGGCACATTTTGTTTGGTATAATCTTTTGTGTGCATTATTATGCACATGAATTCAGGATTGGAGAGATATTGATTATTATCAAAACTGTGTGAACTGTGACACACATGCTGTTACATGTACCCCTACAAGATGTATTATAGCATGTTTAGGCGAAGAAAAATATAATAAAATTTTTCCAGGAATTGAGCTTATTTGCCTATAGAAATGAAAATAACATGAGTGTCTTTTCTGATATTTAGTAACAGCTGCACTTTTCCGCCAAGAATTGCCCAAAAGTCTACTTTAATTGTAATCTCATTTACCACTAAAATGAAACTCCTTTTAAGAATTCAATTATATTTGACTTCAGTGAAACAGAGCTACAATAGAGTACATGTACAAACTGTATCTCAAGCACTAGTTTTCGTTTGATTTCTGAAATCTGTTTCATGGATTTTACTAGGTTAACAAGAGAAGAGGTCCTTGTGACAGCCTGGTAACTCTGCCATGCTCTACTCCTCAAGTTACAGACACTTAAAAAGTTACTGAGTTGTAGCTTGAGCTACACCTGCTCCAAGTGCCAATGTGATTATTTAAACCTAACAAAAGTAATATAAATAATGCATTTATTTCACAACTGGATAGGCTACATTCATGCCAAAGCAAACATACACATCCGTCTGATGAAGAAGTGGGTGTGGAGGGTACACTTTCAATCTGAGTTAAAATTATAGTATTAGATGCAACTGGATAGTTCAGAAAATAGGATAAACACACAGTGTCACAACCACAGCCACTGAAATTTTAATAATAGGAATTGGTATGTTTGGCAGTTATTTCCTATGCAAGGGAGATATTTTAAGAATGTGTTCAATCAAAATACCATTTTCTAAAGGAATAATAGTCATGGTTTTCTCCTAAATAGGAATTGATAAATAGATGCCCATTGATGCAATTTTGGTGTTTGCCTTCTTTTTCCTTATATATTCTCTGTATGCTTTACACATATATTTGGAGCTTATTGTATTAGTGACTGGTTTTCCCAGTAATTTTCCATGGCCTTTCTCTAGGAAGAAAGACAAAACAAATTCCGGAGCTCCAAGCCCTGGAGAGTACGAGGCCCTAGTCTTATCTTGGTTCTTCCTGGCCACCAGGGTTGAGATCAACTCTTCAAGATACATTTCATGGACTAAGTACAGCTGATGCCAAGTGGGGGGGGCTCCAGAGAAGGAGCTTAACCTGGGGGGGAACTGCATCACCACTTGTCCTCCTAACTGGTGCTTTTTATCAATTATGATAACTTCCTAAAACCTATAAAAACTGTATTCATCCCGTGTGAGTGGGCTTTTGTGGACGTTCCCCATAACTGCCCTTGGAGGCCTCCAAATAAAGACCCACTTTTATATTACCTCCTTACTAAAATTATCTCAGATTTTATTTCCAGATTGGGAAACAGACAACACTGTAAGCCACAAGACATACTATATAGTGCTTGCTGCAGGTTTTTATTAACTCCAGTATTGAATGAGTTCTTTGATCAGATATTCTCTGATGTTGAGACAAGGCAAGAAAATGAATTTAAGTCTCCAAAATCAGTCTAGTCAGATGTAGTAACAGGTGGCTGAAGAAGGACAAATAAAAATACATTTTCCATTAGACAAATATGAGTTTTGCTGAAATGCTGAATGTGAATGGCTTTTCCTATACTTTCCTACAAATATTCGCCTGCCTAACTTTCCCTCATGAGTCAATGTTGGCAATTCCTGCTGAGCAGATCAAAGCCCTGAGACAGTTTATAATTGTTTTTTCCTATTTTCTTCCCACATGAGGAGAAGTTGTTTTATTTATTTTGCTGTGCTGGATGAACTTCTTACAAAGGCTTCTGCTAGTGGTTTCTAATTTGGTTTCATATTTGTTACACTCCCTTTTGCCCCCAGAGAACTTAACTGTATTTTAAGTAGAATTCAGGAAGAAAAAATATCCATTAGATAACTTTTACAATGGATGGCTTAAATTTGAGAGTTGTGTTAACATGTGGAATATAGACAGATGAGGTCACCCACTATCCAGATCAAAATGTCTTCAATTTGTTTTCAAGATCTTAGAATTTTAAGATGTAGTGGTAGAAACGTTCCCTTTTTTGACACAGCAAAGGTAATTTACCTTAGTTACCTTTGTTAATGAGATACTGCTACTGACACAGTCCTCTTGGGGCAGCAGGCTTTCAGGTTTTTTTAGTTGTAGACACAAAAATGTTCCTAGACTGTTAAAAATTGTTTCATGTCAGAAACTAGAACTAGAAAAAGTGCATGACCTGTTGCATGAGATATTATTAAGTTAGGAGCAGCTTGGCCATATCTGAAGCAATAGAAAGCAATTTTCTTGAGAAAGGTTGAAAAAATCCATATTGATCAGTACTAAGTAGTAAAAATTTATTGCAATGTTGTCAGTTGCCTTATTCCAAATCAATACAAATCTCACCAAAAGCTTCTTAAATGCAATAAGAATCTGACAAGGCCTTTTTGTCACAGATTAGTGTTAAAGCAATGAAGAGGCCCCCAAGGAAAACTGTCTCTGACCAGAATGCCAGCTGTATCCCATTTCAGCAGTACTCCTTCTGGTACAGGACATCTTTATTGGCATTTTGGAACCCTGAAGAAAAGCTTAATGTTTTGTCAGTTAACTAATTCAAACCGTCAGAAATGCCCCAAGACCTTGCATTTCTGACTGTTTCTATCAAATAGTAAAAATTGCTAGTTTTAAGAGGAAAAATTAATCAGCCATCTGAATAAAAATGAAAGGTTGGAAATAGAAGGAATTTTCTTCCTCTTTGCAATTTAAGGAAAAAGATTTCATAAAAAGCTTTTTTAGTCAGAGGGCAAAGATCTCATGATAAGATATTGGAACCTGAAACTCACACAAACCGATGTGAAAGTAATACTTTCCTAAGAAAAGCATTCAGAACAATTTCAACTCAGCTATAACATAGATTTAGATGTTGATAAACTGACTTCCCAAAACAGAACAATCTGATTTCAGGTAGCAGAGCAATATGACAACATCCTCTGTGCTCTTAGAACAAAGATTTTTCAGGAATTCTTGTTGTACTAATATTTGATTGATTCATTGGCATTACCAGAGTAGTTTGAGTGAAAAGAGATATTTTACTTATAAAGTTATCATGTCCTTCTTTATTTCTGCAGAAAATATTGACACATATTCATTGAAAATTAACAAAGCTAAAATTAGTGATAAGTACCTACTTAACATTTCAAATCATTTATTTTTCAAAGTTTGAAATGATCTCTGGATTTTATTGGGGACTGGGGACCTGAATGCCTGCAAAGGTGTAGCCACAAAGAATGCAAGTTATATGAAAAGACAATGGTTTTTTTTATCCTAAATCACTTACAACCTGTTACAAATTTGCACTATTTTTGTCCTTTGTATAAGACAGTGTTTGTGCAGTCATGTGGTTTAGCTCCTTAGCTCTTTCAAAATGCACTTGCCAAGGCCCTGAGTGTGCACTAGATAGGTGCATTCACTTATGTTGTCAATCCACACTTTTAGAGCCAGACATTCATCTCACTTGAAAGACAGCAAATAATAGGAAGAAATTACTTACTAAACCATCTCTTGGGTGTTTCCAATTATACAAGAGCTGCTTCTGTGCAGCTGTGTTCCAACCAAAGCTGAAGGGTTTGTCTTGAATGCTTGCCCTCAAGTGAGACAGAGAGGCCACTCCATTTCCTAGGTGGAGTCTAATAGAGACCAGCCACCAAACAGTAAAAGATAACTTGCTGTTTCGAGGAGCAGAGGGTTATAAATGAAAATACTGGAGAACATAAGCTGGCATTTGGAAAGAGATTGTGAATTTACAGGAGTAAAATTACAAGAACAAATCAACCAACCAACAAATAAAGCAAAAACAAACAAAAAACCAAAACCAACCAACCAACCAAAATTTAAAAAAAAAAAAAAAATAAAAATTCTTCTTCTTGAAATCTACTGTGCAAATTACCAGTGGTTTAAACTACTCAGTCCAGCTTAGCATTAGAAAAAGTCAGCAGTTACCAGTCTTGCATAAGAAACAGGAACACTTCCATATTGCCACTATTTTGCAGTTTTTCAGTACTTTTCTCTTCTGCCTAAGTTGGCAGGATAAGCTACTAATTTAATTTTACACTGGGACAGAGCATCAGAGGAAGAGTCACCTGGTCAGACACAAGTTTAGATGGATGAAGGAAGTACAGCGGCTTCAATTTCAAATTCTAGTGCTAAATCAGCTTTGCTTAGCTTAGTGACAGACATATTAGACACATTATCTTGGCCTGGTTTAGCTGAAAAGCACTATAGAAAGCTGTTAAGAAACCGACAGTAAGAATTTAAAGTCTGAAATTCTGAGAATTCATCAGTGGCTTATAGGCCATTGAATGTCTACATATTCACATTAAAAGAGTCAGAACTAATTTTCATTCTAAATTATATGAACAATTTACAAAGAGAAAAGCAGTTGAAAGCAATTTCTAGCATTCAGGCTGATTGTCATGCTTTTTTTTCATCTTTTGTCATCTTTTTTTTCATAAGCGGATAATATGTATCTTTTTACTAAAAAAATCCCTTCCAGATTCAGTCCTTAAGTCAAATGCTTGTGGGGAAGTGTAATGTAAATGAAGCACAAGAATTGTAGCTTTGTTTCATGTATCATTTTTCTTTAGTCTTCTGGAATAGAATTCCTGCATTGAAGTCAATGGCAGAAGCCTCTGCAGAGCTACTTGGATGGATTTAAAATTTCTGTTCTCAAGGCATGGTGAATTTGATGGAGAGAGTGAGACCTTGCTGTGACTTTGGGGCAAGAGGGAGACACAGAGAGATGCCTCAGAGGACACTGATTTGTGAGAACAAATCCTTCCCTGCTCCCAGGCATGGCTTGGGATCTGGTTTCCAGTACATTTTTTTATGTTTCCAGTACACTTATGGGATGATGCAGTTGTTTTTAATGTTCTCAACTGTTTCTCTGTCACCATAAAAACAAGGGTTCATGTTAGTAGGTATGGTAGGTAGATGCAGAGTAGAAATGAGTCTGAAAAACAGTAATTTTAACATAACTACACCAGAACATGGGAAGAAACAGCTGAGATGTGGTTCAGGAGACTGCTTCCTCGTACCTCTCAGCTGATGGTTGTCAGTCGTTTGAAAAGCCCAGAAAGTGACTATGGGAGTGTTTATTTAACCTTTCTGGACCAGAATAAAACTTGAAATCTTTTTCTTGGTTTCCTAATGAGACCCAGGGATTTCATTAACTGAATATACATCTTAGTTGCCTTTGCAAAATCAGCATATGACAGCAGAATTTTATTAATGATAATGGCAGCTTCTCATTCTACCTTGTTCTGAGAACATACATCACAGCAAACCAGAGTAAAATGCAGTTCTTAAAAAGTTGATGCAGACAAAAATGCATTCCAAATGTTAATCCAGCCAATTTCATTATAGTCAACAGTGGATATGCAGAAATGGGCTTGGGAGAGTTATTCAGAGGGAGGATTGCAGGAACAGCTCTTTTATTGACTGTTGCTCTCATGGAACAAAACACAGAAAAGAGGATTTTTGTAACTCATTTGTAAGGCATGACTGTCTCTTTAGAAGGTTTAGTTGTATTAAAGGCTGGATTATAGAAGCATCCTTATGTTCTGTGGTGAATTAAAACAAGATTTGCTGTCTTGGACAACGGGAAGTCATGCACTCCAATGCTAAGTAGCATCTGCTATGTACTTTTAAGCTACTTACAGACTGTAAAACACGTAGTGGGGATCTGTTGGAAAGGAGGCCGATTTCAAGGTCCAAAATATAACAACAGGTAACAGATGTTTTGGTCAGATGTTTAAACTAAAATATACATTTTGTATTGGTGTCTGAGACAGCAAAGAAGACCAGAATTCATAACTTAATGAACTTTATATACAGTCACTTTCTCCTCAGAATGCAAAACAACATTACAAATAAACCTCTCATTCCTGTTATCAAGGAATTCTATTTCAGGTGTCTGTGAGGGAATCCTGCATTTTAACTTGACTAATCCAGTCCGTTCTTTCAGATTTCCAGATTTTCTATGTATACAGCAAATTAATTAAATCACTTGCAGATGGATTTTATGGTTTTAATATGTTTGTTGTGTATTTATAGGCATCTTCTGCTGTGTCTAGTACTTCAGTAGGGAAATTGGAACACGGCCTGTAGGAACACTTTTCATATTGCTCGGATATTTTTACTTCATCGTATTAAGCTACAACATTTCTTTTAGCAGTCTGCTAAGACTTCATTTTGACCATTCTAATTTAAGCTGCTTGTCTTTAATTGACAGAGTTGCGAATGTGTTTTCTAGGGTTCTCAGAAATTTCGGAGAAGGAGGAACTTGAGTATTTTGCAGTGAGGCTGTTAGAGACAGAGGGTGACTTCAGCCAGCTGTGCTTGGGGCACTGTCACTGCTTGTGAAGCCCTTGGATTTCCTCAGCACTTTCAGCGCCACTGGGGGATGCAAAAGGCTGCTGTGCAGTCCGTGAAGTGTCTACTGGGTTGTACTGGGACTTTCAAAATGCCCTGGATTCATGGAAAGCTTCAAGAATGGTTGCTTCCTGCCACACAGTTCACCAAGCACCTGCGACATTAAAGGGCAGAAGATCCCAGAACTGAAAGAAAATGTGGGTATTCACATAGCACCATTGTTAGTTTATCCCCTTATGATTCATGAAACATAATTCAGTTGCTAAAGTATTGCTGTATCCTTAAAAAATGATTTCTCTTCCATATTTTTGGGTTTTGCCTGTCATTGCCACTTTATTTCAATTGATGGACTCAAGATGTCCACCCTTGGCAGTGGGGAGTCTGGTCTCCCTCCGGCTTCCCTGCAAGACATCCCAAAACTCTTCAATTTAAACTATCTTACATAGCCATATCTTCTTTCTAGACTTGCCAGCAGAGAATTAGGTAGTTTATTTTTTATTTTTACTATTATTTATTTCAAGATCCTCTAATTATTAATCTGAGCTGGGTGAGACAAATATCCCCACCTTTTTCTTTTCTTAAATTCCAATTGGTTTATGTATTTTCACATTGTCAGATTCCTAAACTGACAGGCTACATGGAAATTTCAAAAATAAACATAAAGGAGTGCTTATCAGAGCCCTGCAGGTTGATCTCTACCTTTTCCCATGATAACACTTTTTCAGCAGAGTAGCAGCCAGCAGAGTAGATAATGGGGCACTTCTGAACCTGAAAATTAGATGCTCTCTGTCATGACTAAAAAAGAAAAATATCAGGGTGGAAGAATATGAAGAAAGGGGAATGAAGTTCAATTTTATTTGTATTTTTTAAAAAATGGCATAAGGAAAAAGAAAGGAAGTCAGCACTTATGTGACAGATATCTGCATGAACTTAGGGGACACCGCCAACAGACCGACCCATGCAATTGCCTGAAAAGAGTAACACAGATTTTTACACTTATTTAATAGGTAGAAAGTTTGGTTGGATTTGCTTCTTGGAAATTAGTGATTGTCTAAAAGAGGCAGTCTCTTTTTTTCCCTTTCATAGAATACCTTAACCAGGTTGTCTGACTAGGTAAGAAATTATTTTGTATATACATTGATGAAAGTATTGCAGTGCCTGTGCTGCCATTTCCTTTTTGCATTGAAAACATTTACAAATAACAATGTGTATTGAATATGTGAATTTTTCAAAGCAGACAGAAAAAAAAAAAGCTTATTGACAATTACGTGATGTAAATGAATAAGAGTTATTTTATTAAAAAATATCAGGGATTTCTATTTGTTTTTTTCACTTTAAATTTTCTTGTGTATGTATCTGTTAACGAATCAACTGATAAAAGAGAGAAAAAAGAGGAGGAAGATTAAAGCCTGTATTTTTTATATCAATTCAGAGATATTTTGTGCCCATAAAGTAAAAAGATGAATGAATTTTCTCAAAAATTTTGAACAGTGTCTGCTGAAGCTGGGCAACAATACTCCTTTTCTGATTGACAGCTGGAGCACTCCAACTCTGTCTGTTATAATACAAACATCACACTGAATCTCTCACGAATAGATGTAGTCTCCTTCCCTTTATTAGCTTTCTCATCCCATAAAGCGCAGTCAGGATAGGCATCATTCCTGTCCTTTAGAAAGCAGTAGATTAGTCCATTTCCTCATGGGGCCTTGCAAAGTCCTTCAATAGACGTGACTGGAAGAGGAAGAGGCTGAAGATGGTGGCCTAAGGGAATAAACTGCTGACTTGATAAATCTTTGGGTCTTAAGAGGTCATCTCTTGATGTCTGAAAGAAAGATTGACTTACCAGCAAATATGAGCACCAGTCTTTATGGCTTTTTGAGGGTTTTTTTTTTAAGTAATATAGAAAACATTTGTATATGAAATACATATAAATTTTCTACGACTACAGAATAACAGCACTTTCCTTTCTCAGGTCTAATTCAATTCTCATAGATTTATTTATTCTTTTTTATACTGTCTACACACAGTCCATGAGATGTGCAGAGAATTTTAACGAGTTTTTACACTAACAAGTGCAGCTATAAAATACAACATGAAAAAATCTGAAACTCTGTGAACTTTTGATACCTGTGACAACTCATAGACCCTAAAGAGCTTAAACATATCATTAATAAAAATGATGATGTTTCATATCCATTGCCCTCAGATGAAGAATAAATTATAGCTGGGAGAAGATTAAATTTACTTAATTTTCTTTTTCCAGGAGTATTTCCTAACTTGCAAGGTCATACTTATTTTAATATGAGAGAACATATATATTTTTGTTAGGGGATTTTTCACAAGTGTTTAACACTTTTAACTCCTTGAAACTGGTAAATTCTAAAAACTCAAAGCTAGACCCTTAGATATGGAAATTGATGGGGTGCATCAGGAACTAAAGGATCAATTCATGTTTGAAAATAATTTATTTATTTTCATTTTATTTTTTTGTTATTTCACTGCATAGTTAGGATGTGCAAACAAAGAAGTTTAATCTGCTCACTTTCAGACTGTAATTTAAGAAAGATTCTTTTCCAAGACAGCCAGACCATCCTGCTGTGGAGGTTGAGAGTGTGGGTGAGAACACTGAGCTCTGAAGGAGATGTACCTCAGTGGATGTGCTGTGCTCCTTTCCTAGCTGACATTAAATCTGTTGGTAGGTTATGCTTTCTATATATCTTTTGTTTCTGTAACCTGCTGCTGGCAGATTTCCTGCTGTTGCTCAGTACCCAGAGTCCACAAAAACCCCCTGGGAACTTCTGGGTATTTTATGAGCGCAGAAGGCTGTCTAGACTCCGTGAGGAATCTAAAATAACTTGGATTCTTGGGGGAAATAGCAAAGGGCAGCTCTGTCACAGGACATACTCAAACTCTCATAATCTGTACCTGAGCAGGGAATTATAATCCAAGGAAGTTTCCAGGCAATTTTTTGAGTTTATTTCAATTTCAATTTGAATAAATAGGGGAGAAAAACAAACGTTGCACGTGTAGACCATAGTTTTTTGGAAGCATGACAAATCTGTGAACAGAATCTGTGACCTACCTCCATAAAGATTTTTCTTAATTCTTTATTGCTAGGGTCCTACACTGAGAAGTGGATTGGTGTTTTCAAATAACAGGTGGCACAACAAGCAGTTGTATGCGGTTCCGTTTTGGTTTAGTCTGGGTTTTTTTAACATCTCTCTCCTGAGAGCTCTATAAGTCCAGATTGCTGCTGTCCTCCTCTGACAGGCTTGGAGAGAAGTATTGATCTATCATGGGAGGATGGGATGGAGTGACAACAACAGTGATTTTTATTTGCTCATCTCAGAAAGAAAGTACCAGAAAGCAATGTTAGCTAATCGCCCATGCTTAAGTAGGAAGATGCTTGAAGAACAAAAAATGTACTTAATTATTCTTCTATTAGAACTCCTCAAGGGAGTGTTGGCATTAAAGTTGCCTTGCTGAGAATAAAACCACTGTAATTTATTACAGCTTTATATGCAACAGGATTGAGGGGAGGATTTGGGGACTACTCCACAACCAAACCCAGCAGTAACAGAGATATTTTGTTCACCTTTCCCACCACCTGACAGAGGTCACAAAACATTGCAAATTTTTAGGGATAATGGACACAGTAAAAGAAAGAAAAAACATAACCATAGCTATAAGGAGTAAGGTGTTGCTTTTTGTCATAGGAAAAGGCAGAGATTTAAACAAAAAGGAAGAGAATGTTGTGTTCAGGGGCATTAGTGGAAATCAGCATTGAATGAAAACACTTGTTTCTACAAACCTTTTGGCAGAACACAGATTCATGCTGGGTTTTTTAGAAGAAAAGTAGCAAAATTAATTTTTAATTGGAATGTATATGATTCACAAGTACAATCTGCATTTTTTGCTCAGTAGTACATTGTGTTCTGCATATAGTGCCAAAGAAACAAAACAAGTATAATATCCCCAAAGACCAAACTGCTACATTTAGGAGAGCAGAGGTACATGAGGGAAAAAAAATAACCTGTTAGCATTCAGCAGGTATAGCTGAATTCTGGCCTTACATGTGGAGAGCAATTGTTCTGATGCATAGAGACATTGTCTTCCACATTTTATTTACACTGAGTTGTGCCATGCCCTGTTTGGCTCCAGCTCTGCGATGCTCTGCATATGTCTGGATTGCTGCTTTCATACAGACTGCAGTGGAGTCAGCCAGCTCAGAACAAATCCTAAAACTGGGGCAAAAGTGAAGAGTATTACTTTGGAGAATAAGCATGATAACATGTTTTTTTTGGCAAAGGCAAATCCACAAAATATTGCTGGCTGTGGCAACACAGGCTGGGATCAGGATACAAAAGCACACTGTGGCACAAGAGCACTGCATGTACTGCATGGTTTTCCAGATTTTTGTCCTGCTTTCCTTGCAGAAACATTTTTGACTGTAAAATATGTTGCTCACTCTTTCCCGGGGAACACTTCTGAAAGATAAGGAGAGATTCTTACCACAGCTTTATGTTGTTTCCTACAAATAAGTAAAAAATAATCCATTTTGCTAGACAATATAAAGCATCTTAACTATCAGCCATCACCAAATAATAGCATACTTAATATCTTGTGAAAATTAGGGAATTTTTGTGATTGTGTTCTACCCAATCCAAGTTAAATCCCTAACTATCACTTATTCTTTATTTGTAGGCCAGTTACCATCTTCATGAGTGATTTTAGTTGCTGGAGTCTGATCTTCAGGCTTGGTAGCCTTCTCTGATTTTGAAGTAAATTGAACTAAGCTGTTGGTTATATAGAAGCACAACAAAGGAAGAGGAGAAAGGAAAAGAGATCATTCTCCAGAAACAGTCTCGTCTCATCACCTTGGCTTTGCACCTCTGAAATGTTGTTCTCCATATTTAACATTTCTCAGCTGTGTCATCATTTTTTTAGTAATAGAGTAGCTGTGCCATTAAAATGGCATTGCATTAGGTAGACTCATAAAACAACAGACTAGGAATATTCTCAAATTGTAGAATATGATTTAAAAATGATAGTCTGAATTAAACAAAGCATGATTAGTCATTCACTTGCCTGCTGACCTCTTAATGACTGTGCTGATAACCATCAGTGCAGAGAGTCACTCCCTTCCTTGCAGTCACTGACTTTGGTAAGAAAATGTGGATGCTTTTAATTGATACACAAAAGAAGAAAAAAAAGAAAAGAACAAGAAAGGAAAGGCTGCATAAAAATGTGGGAATAATGAAGCAAATAGTAGTGTCTGATAATTCTGGTAACTGATTTCCTAACATATATCCAAACTGAAGGGCAAGCAGTAAATCCTGACACCTACCAATGGATTTTAGGTAGTGTGGGTTATGAGACACTATGAAAAACAAAAATCCATTAAGAAGTTTGAGGGGGTTTTTTTTTCAAATTCTAATCTTTCCTTAGTTCTCTGAATAGCAGGAAAATGTAATCTCAACTTAGAAAAACCTGCAGCAAAAAGGGAGAAAGGATGAAAAATAACAGCAGTATTCAGCATCCTCAATTATAGAATGGTCCTCTATATGACTACTTTACATCCTCTGTATGAAAGGTGATAGAATTTAATTCTGTTCTTTCTGTGGAAAGTGTATGAAAAATTTATTTTAAGGGAGACCTTTAGGAAGCTTTACTTTAATGCTGTTAAAACTTTAACATTGTATGAAAGAGCATGGAATGCTAATCTTGAAATTTGCTTCAGGAAAGTGCAGCATTTTCTGAGAAAAGTGGCCTCAAAGCAGGAAAAAATTGATTCTGCAATGATTCCCTTTTACTACTACTTTGTTTCTGATATACTAAATGGTTGATATAATCATTCAATCTGATGTTGTTGCAACAGAGTGAAAATTGATCAATATATCATTATTGATCAGTTTCTTTCTGATTGGCTTAGCAAATCTGTGTGTTATTTCTAGCCTCACACAGCCAATCTAGCCTATCCAGAGTTAATCTAAATAAATGTTTGTGTCTACTAACCCACAAGGTTACAAAACAAGTAGAGTATAGAAGAAGGAGCTGAACAATAGCATAATTCCATATGTACATATATGAAAGCATTTAATGTGTTCTTAAAATTGGGCATGAAATTAAAATCACACTTAAATATCCACATAAAATAAGGGTACTTTGCTTAGTCACAGTCACAGTAGTGCAATTCAGCTCAATTTATGCAAAGCCTTTTAAAATTACAGTTTCTAGGAACCATACACTATAACCCTGAGTATTTCAGTATTTTCCAATTGAATTCATGTAGGTGTTTTATTACTGAAGCTCTCTAAAATAGATTGAAATATTTTACAACATTATAAAAAGGCATGTTGCAACTGGTGCATTTAGCACAGTCCAATTAAATAATATCAGACAATGCTTTACCTATTTTTGATGTATTCTTTTCATACTTTGTGAATCACATTGAATAAATGTTTATGATTATGTGAGTGTATTCTCAGCTACCTCAGGACCCTTATTTGCTTCTTGCACAAGATGCAGTCTGTTTTGGGGTATTTTTTGTTCCTCCCCCCCTCCCAAGTCTAGTAAAATGGATGTTAATACCCAGTTAATCAAGAAACTAACCAGCAAACCATGATAAATTAATCAGCTCAGAGTGCTTTTAACATCCAACTTCAAATCTCTAGAGGATAAAGTGCTGAAAATCTAGTTATTTTATCAATTGCATGTCTTTCCCAGCCTGGTTCTGTGTGGAATGACATCTGATTAAGGAACTGTGTCACAGCACAACTCTGTTTCTCTTTGGGTTTTTTTAGCATATATCCAGGGGCACAGAAATGCATGGGAAGAAGGGTCAGTAACATTTGTCTAGCTCAGCCTGAGAGGTCAGATCATGCCACCACAACTCAGGTATCATGTGTTTGAACTAATGTAATTACCACATTATCCCATTTTGTCAACAAAAAGAGGTGTCAGAAGCTTATTATCTTGCTGCTCCTATGTTACCCTCCTTCATCTCATTTTCTTTTCCTCAGTAAAGTCTTTTAAAGAGAAATAAATTGATTATCAATTTTTTACTTGCATGCATCTTCGGTTTTAGCCAGTGTAAGCTGATTTTATGCTAGAAATTACTTTGGAATGAGAATGGAGACTTAAAGAGTGTATGTTAAGGACTGATTTTTTTTTTGGCTTCAGGCACAGCCGAGAATTATTCTGTACAGAGCATATTGTAGCAAAACCAGATTCTTTAGGCCAATCCCAAGAAGCAATTTATATCCACTTTGTGAGTTCTTGGTCTCTTGATCACAGACATCATAACCTGCTGAGATACTCCAATATTCTCCTTTAAGAGAAGCCAATGAAAGATAAAGTTATGCTTCAATTGATGCACCAGGAACATCCCAAATCCTGATTTCTTCAGATGAATAACTGGTCTTGGAAACCTGATGGCCTGGGTCACACACATATTTTCAGGAGGGGAGATGAAACAATAGAATCAATCAGTGTTCAATACTCAATATTCAATAACTGTAAGTGACAAGCAGCGCTGCGAAGGAGCTGACAGTTCCTGTTTCACCTGAGGATTGATGCCTCTCATAGGTTCTTTGTCTCCAAATCCTCCCAAAAGCCTTTCGCTTCATCTTCCTGCTGATAGGTGTTATTGTCTCTAGCCTATTCACTGACTTATTTTACTGAACATAAAGTTATTTTAGTTTTTATGAGTGCTCTGCCTTCTGAGGCCAGATGTTCTCCTTGATTTTGGAACCTCGTAGCCCTTATTGGACTGTGAAAAAGTGGCCAGATGTTACCTGAAGTTGCTTCCATCTTTTCAGTATATATGTTCATGAGATGAGAGAGCTCATCCAATATTTCTTCTCCTTCTGCTAGTTCGTATTCATGTGTTCAGAGAGGTGTAAATGATGTTGCACTAACCCCTGTTTAGGCTACAGATTTTCTGGATTCTGTACACCTACCTCCCTGTTAACATAAATTCTCCCTCCTTTCCTCTCTTTCTCTTTTAAATTTAGGGATCCATGTGCCACTCTGAGTGACAAGAATAAGAAAGAGGGAAACTCACTGTAAATCAGGCTGAAAATATGGTTAGAGAAAAGCCAGCTAAGAGGAAAGGAAGGGGCATCTATAAGACACTCGTACATATTTAAAAAAATATTTCAACCAGTCGAATGCGAGTGAACCACAGGAAATTATGAAAAGCCTAGGGTACATCTGTGCTTTGTGAACTTACATAAATGACAGGCAGCCTGTTCCCAGTTATTGTCTGCTTATTACTGGGGCAGACGGTAAAAATAGGTTGCACCTTTCTAGTCTTCTGTTTCCAGTCTCAGGAACCTGGAATTGTGAACTTGAGTAGTATGGCCAAGTGGGACTGCCCTGAAAGCTCAAATTATTAAATATATTGATGATTATTTAAATTATCAATTAAATGGATTTTGTTGCTATCTGATTTTCTTTCTGACTCCTGATCTTCTTGCATGTATGCAACTCATTTTTACAAAAGGAAAAGTACTCAAAATAAAATCCAAGATTTTTGCTGATTGCAAACTCTGAACTTGTGAATCTTCATGAATAGTATAAAAAAAATCCCTGTGAGATTCAGTAAAATCAGTAAAGTCAGAGTCACAGTAAAATCAGAGAAGATTCTTCATTATTCTTTATATACAGTTGAGAGGAAGACACGTCAGTCATAATGAAAACAGAAGGATGACCAGGTGAATTTAGAGCTAAATAGTTTTTTGTTGGCCAAGTAGAAATGAAAATTCCCTAAGGGACCACTGAGAACACAACTGGCCACCAGTTGCCATGTGCCAGTGTATTGGAGGTCACAACAGTTTCCCATTCAGTAGTTCCTTCTTCATTCATGCACAGTGTCTGCTGAAATCACAAAGAGGCTTCAACATAAATTATGGGGTTGATATATGTCATAATTGTCAGAAATTATAAGCTAGTCATGTTTTATATTGCACCATCTTTTGAAAGAAATACATTCTTGGACATTTTCAGTTATTCCCTGGGAGGTGCTTAATATTATCTGTTTCTTCTGTCTCACCTCTTCTCCTTCAGCAGCTGTTCCTCACCACGTGTAAAAGGCCAGATGAAACCGCAACAGCAGGACTGCAGAGGCTGCAGCTTCTTAAAGGGGCTACAGCTGGGGCCAGATGCTCCCTGCCACTTGATCCCATATACAAGAACTTTTCTTGATCCTGCCTGTCTTGAAAAGTGACACAACCCTGGGAGCTGTTGTTTAAAATGCAATTTAAAGGAGCCACAACTAATTAGAACAAAATAGAAAGGATGGAGGTAAAGGAGGCAGATGGTTGGGTTGGATTAAACTGGGTGATTTTGCTGGGCATCAGGCATTGCTATGGGTGTCTGATCAATAGCAACAATGACAAAACTGAAAGATAATGTGGGGTCTGCCCTGGCAGCAGGGGCAGAAACCTTACAGCATCCAGATTTTGTGGTAGGAAATACCAAGCACTAGGCATGGCCAGACCCGAATGTATCTTCTTTGTAAATCTCACTTTAATAAAAATCTTTTTCTTAGACAAAATAAATAACAGGGCTACTTTATATAATGATGAGTAATGAATAGGTTGAATTTAAGACCAGTTTTTCTCCAGCTTGAATTGTTGCAGCAATGTGGAATTAGCTTGTTTAAAGGCATGACACCACACTGAGAGCCATGCAAATAATGTCATGTGATGGCTGAGGAGCAAAAATTTAAAGGAAAAATTAATCTTAAATTGAGTTAAAAAATACATTTTTTTTTGTGCTTCCACTTTGGGTTAGATAAAATCTTTAGATTTTTCAGATTTCCTATTAAAAAATTAGTTAAATTTGATTTCAAGATATCAAATCAACTTATTTCCTACATATCTAATTATTTTTTGTTTTCTGTATTAATTTTTTCTTCTTTTTTCTTTTTTTTCAAAAGCTATTTTCTAGATTGCCACTTACTTATCCTAAATGTTTTACTTAAATGCCAAGTGAGAACTAAAAATCCCCTAAATTTCAGCTGAGTTGTTAATTTTTAACTTCACAAATTCAAATTACTGTGAATTTGGGTGAAGCTGTGCAGATTGTAGAACCTTGTCAACCACATCCTAAAAGTATTCTGAGTTTGGAAGTGGGGGGTGAAAATCAGTAGGTCGTTGTACAAAACCACTTAAATGAATGTGTTTCTATGTATCTCTTTCCCCAAGTGCCCAGATTTAACAGGATGTTATCACTGAAGCAATGAAAATCCAGGAATACTCATCCATCACAGCATACACTAGAAATACCTGCTGAAATCTGTCTCACAATCAGGCTTTTCTTTTGTTTTGTTTATTCCCTAAATGAATTTCTAAATCGATGGTAAGTTAATAACCCATCATTAAATCTACAAGCTTATCATTTCACCTTGTGAATGCTGTTTCGTGGTAAATGAGGCTATTTTTTCCCAATATTATAACAGTGATCTGTGCAATAAGACAGTCATTTACCCCATAGCATCATGCAGAAATAGAATCCTGCACTTTCTGCAGCACATTTTCAATGCCTGTTTTCCTGAAATCCTCACTCCTGATGATGAAAGCTGATTTACAGCAGAAGCTCACCCTCTTCAGGATTATTGTCAATAAACGTGAAGATGTAATTTGAGTGATAATGAAAGAACATTTTATTGAAAATCTCCAGAGACTCTGTTTCACAAGATATAATTGGAGAGGGGCTAAGAGTCTCCTGCACCAATTTCCAAATTAAGCATCTCAGCCATCAAGATGTGTGTATTTTAAAACTGTCTAGGGGGAAAAAGCCCATAATATAATCAATAACAGTATAAGATTAGAATGCTTCTCTGCAGAAATGGGGACATGGAGGGGACTGGAGAAGAACTCAAACATTTCAGTGTATGAACTACATCAATTTTATTTGTCAATGTAGTCTTAACTTTCCTTTTCATCTTATGTTTGAAACTGCTGGGACAGACAGACCTTCATATTTTGCAAATTTCGCAGCTGTACTGACTATTTTGGTTTACAGAGACAGAAGACACTGCAATTTTTATTTTTTAATTTTTATTTTAGTAGAAGAAGCTCCAGCAGTTTGCTGGTAGAGTGTGAGTTTTGCTTTCTGACACTTATGTTTCAAGTAATACTGAGAATATCCAAAATCTTTCTCACCCTTTTGTGGATCTAAAATCACATCTGGAAATAAAATGTATTTTGAACAACTACTACACATTGCCAGTGTATTTTCAAAGAGTTTATAATGGCAGAGTTGCAGAATTTTCTTTGGTTTTATGTTTGTTTACTTGCAGCATTTAATTCTTTAACATTTTGGGCTTAAATGATTTGCGCCTTATTTTTTTCAGAGATGGCCTCATTTCCTTCTTATTTAATGCTTTAGTCCCAAAAGTTGAAGCTGGAGCTCATCATTAAAGAAGAAAAGAGATTACTGGCTTTTCATTGAATGGGAGTTTCGTGGATGGAATCTCTTTTTCTCCCCTGCTCCAAAATAATTCAAATCAATAGAGCCTTAGTCCCATTTCTTTCTTTTAATCTAAGCTTTTGTGAAAGAGGAGAAAGGCTGGTATTTGAGAGTAGAGAGTCATTTAAATTCCATTTGTCTGCTGATTTGTCATTTTTTATTTTACTGTTGATGAGAAACCTTAATTTTTTTTCAAAATCATGTCAAAGGTACTGAGATTTTTTTTAATCCAGTATCTTAATTTGATATATAAATAAAAATTATTTTTAATGTTGTGCTTGATCTTCAATTTACAAAAGCTATGCTCCTTAAAACTCTTCCTCTAATACAGACTGAAAATAAATGAATACTCATATTGCAAGATTAGTGAAATTTAGAAATATCACCAACGTTGTAAATGATGAGTGTTATATTGTCTTGGATACACAAACCAGATTTTTCTATAGTGAGGAGTGTATTCTATTAGAAATTGAATTAGCTGTGATTTTGGGGCGGTCCATTAGCATCATTAACAGGACCATCCTTTCCATGGTTTTAAAAGGGTACAAGAACCAGTGAGGAACAGTTTGCTTATGCAGTGCAAAAGTAAATTGTATTCTTATGCTTTTCTACTCCCTTTATCCCATTATTTTTTTTCTCAAAAAAAAAATTAAAATATTTTCTTCTGGTTTCAGATACACTACTTTTCAGTTTCTAGTCTAAAAAAATTTATTTTTTTACTTGTGAGTTCAAACTTTCATGTGAGAAAAAAAAAGATATTCTGAACTATTGTAGCTGATAACAAAGAAAGGATTTTGATGTATATTTTACAAAACAGGCTTTCAATCTCCTTTGCTTCAAAGACTGAAAGCACAGAAAATTATTTGTTATAAAGACTTTCAATCAGTTTCTTTCCATATGAAACTCGTCTTTCTTTTCTGCACTATACTTACTTGTAGAGGTAGGTGAATGGTTAAAACTGGTATTCCTAAATCACACTAGAACCACCTGAGCACTAAATCCAGATGTAATGATAGTGATATCTCTGAAATTCTGTTTAGACATTGAGAAATAATTCACAGTACAGGTGCTTGACACTAAACATCCTGAGAACAGACCTGCTGCTGAGCAAATCTGCGTGAAATGCACACAGTTCAGACAACCTCATTTTGTGCTGCCATTTTTACTCAACAGGCGAAGCCACTCTTGTGAATTTCCACAAGCAGCTGTTTTGCTTAGTGGCCTTTTAGCATTATTTAGTCATGGGTAGTGAAGAAGAGTTATTTTATTTCTCTTTGAGGGTTCCCAGCAATGCCTCGTAGTCATGGGTTGGTGTCCAAGCTGTCGGGATTCCCTACAGCAACCTTTGCAAGCATCACATTAGGGCTGCTCATTTTCATTTATATGGTGTTATGTTAGTCTTGTAATGTCATGCACTATTGAAAATGAATGCATGGCACAATGCTGGGCTTTTCATTCAGTGGTGGTGCTGGTAGCTTGGTTGGTGGGCTTCTTTCCTCCTTTTCTTTCTTTATAATCAAAACATTTAATGGGTGTGGAATACTAACATTGGCATAAAAATGACCAAAAGCAGTTTGCCAAATGGGAAGCTGGATGGAGAATTAATGTGTGTTGGCTTGATGAAATTGTGCAAAGTTGTCTGGGCAGACCATCTGAGCTCGTGGGAAAGGGATTTTGCAAAATATAGGTTGTAAAGGACTCCACTGTAGCAAGAGATACAACCTTCACCAAATTCTTCAAGCAGAACCTGCTCAGCTTCAGCAGGACTAGTTTGCTTTACCTGAACCTTGATTTTATTAGACCTTATCTGGTTCTTCTTTTAGGAGCCACAATCCAGACAAATCAGCTGCAGATTACTTGGCAGTGAGTGTAATTTGATAACCATTGATTTAAATCCCTTTCTTAGAAAACGGAAAAATGTTACATTGATGTAAAATATCGATGACCAAATTTCAGTATGGGGAGGAAGGAAAGGAAGAAAAAAGTTTTAGTTGTCTTATTCTTTTCCTTACATCTGCCATGCTAAACAGTATCTGGAAATATCTGGACATTGTTTCCATTTTGTTGTTGCAGATATGACAAAAGTCAAAAATTGTATAAGTAATGGTGGTTGTTCTACAAAAAGCTTGGTTTTTTAACTGGGCCAAGTTTTAGAGAAATGCTAGGTAATATGAAAGAGGTTTTCATTTTCTTATGGTTCAAAATGTTGAGTTTATATAGAGCAAAATGAGAAAGCAGGCAAATGCTCACCTACCTGAGCTGCTAAATGGAAAATTGACACACAAGACCCTGGCAAAGGTTCACACATGAGAAAATTCTGGAATAATAATATTGTTCCTTAGAGGGGTAACATCATCCATTATTCAGCCATCCTACATTATACAAAAATGATCTATGCACCTTTTGGGTGATATCTGTATCTGAGAGCTGCTCAGGGTGTTCCCGTCCTGCTTTGTTGAAAAGAATGTGTGAGGGCATCCTGGACCTCCACAGCCCATTTTTATAATCTAAATATGACAGGAGGCGTGTATTTTACATCAGAAATTGTGTGACAAGATCATGAAAGCTGAGTGCCTGGAACAGCTGAAGGAAGTCACATTATTGTTTGCCACTTGTATAAAACCTTCCTGCCTTGATGTATTCACATACCCAGTTATACATACACAAACACTCATATATTTATATGGTTTAGGCATGAAGCTGTGTGCCAAGTAACTATTATTGTGGAGAAAGAGCCATTATGATCTTAACTAACTTTGTTTTTTGACAATTGATTTTTTTTCAGAACAGTTGGTGTGCACGAATAATGCTTTGCTGTTTGAATCCAGTGTATGCCCATCACTGTAGCATATGAGCAATTGTTCAAATGTGTGAATGAACCTGTTTTGAATTTTTGTCATTCCAGAGGGAATGTTTAGGTTGTGTCACCAGGTAGGTGAAATAGCTGTCCAGTTTTCCTCAGGCTTTCTATACTCAGTAAAGAGTGAAACCTTCTCTGAACTCTCCTGCAGAGGATGCTATTATGGTTTGGGGTTTTTTTTCCCTCTCTTGATCAGGATTTTGTGGAGACTAAATAATTAATGTGGTAAGCTGAAAAGGTAGCTAATAGTGGTGGGAATATTTCTCCCTTATTTTTCATCCTTTCCACTGAAGTATTCCTCTGAAAGGTCAAATAACCTTTTGAATGTTTTGATTCTTTTCACATAATATGTTTTTACACACACACACACACACGGGTGTACGTATGTTTGTTTATGGTTAATGTCTTCAAATATTTAAATATTTGAAGTTTTTTATGAATGCAATATCAATTACTACAGGGACACTTTATTTCCCTGCTAACCCACTCCTTACTTGGTTACAAAGCACAGTGACACTTTGTCAGGACATTGTGACAGCTTATAGCATTGGGAGGGAAAATCCCAGCTTCTAAGGAAACATGTTAAGATTGACAAAAGATGAAGCACAGAGAGATCTTTAAACCAAAATTAAACAAAAAAAAATTCCAAAGCTGAACAGGATAGGAGGACAAAGACAGGATGTGATTAGGGCATGATTGCTATAGCTTTTTTCCATGCAAATTTCAGGGATCAATGGTACTCTTCAAAACGGTCATTGGGGGATTTTTTTGATTTTTCCACAAGAAATGATTGATAAGTTGCAGGCATGTTCTCAGAATGAAATGCCATTGCGTTTTCTTAATTATTAAAATCTGGTTCCACTATGCAATAAAGTGTTTCTACATTGTATAGTGAATATTTTCCTTTTTAAGCCTCTCCCTTTAAAGACGTGGCAAGTAAGGTCAGATGCCTCTTAATGGAAATAGAAATGAAAAGCACTACCTCATTGATTTCTTCTCCTCATCCAAAAATGAGATTGGTTTTTTTAAAAACTCTCTGCCTCATCATGATGATTTCAGATAAGCACCTCCATAATAACAGACTAGTATGGAGAGATATAATGCTTCATTTCAACTATATTCTACAGTAAGTTTATCATAGATTCAATTCACTGCCATGAGACTGGCTACAGTTGCTAAGAGGAGCTCTCATTGAAAGAATTCATCAGTGCATGGAAGACAGTGAACCAAATTCATCCCTGCTGTAAATCATCCAACTTTATTGGAACTGTCTAAGAAAAAAAAAAATAGTCCCACTCCATTTATCCATTACTCTACAGAAGGAAGCCTTTCATAAAAGTTATTTTCCTCTTTGTTGCTCTGCTACTTACATATTTCAGTCTCTGAGTAGGTAAAGTGAATCATAAAGATGATGTTGAATATTTGACACCTACTTCCTTTATTAATAACATCTTATGCAAAGGAATATAGCCCTGAGCATTTCACTCTAATTGACACATGAGACAAAGTCTAAGCTTTCCCCCAGAGAGTGCAAGATAAGGAAGTAAAAGCAAAACTTTACAAAAATATTAGTTTAGGAAGGTGCTTCCACCCATTTAATGGAAACTATGTTTGCACAGCAATTCTGTTATTGCTGTGGCTGAAGAGCTCATAAATAACTGTTCCTCAAAATGTCACTGTCAATGAGGGAAAATTACTGCTCCTGTTCTAGTAATATGCTAACAGGTTTGATGAACACTGCAAGCTGAGATAGTCATCTAATCATCCCACTTATAGAGAAAAGTATTTTTGCCAAAAAGATGCAATTCTTGAATTACCTCTCTGATAGTTTGCTCATCATCTTGGAAAGGGCAAGTTATTGTGCAAGGGTTTTTCATTCCTTGCACAAAGATAGCAAGAAGCTAAATTCAGGGAAAAATATTTGGTGGTGAGTAGAAGAAAGGCAATTGGTTCCAATTTAGCTTGTTCTTAATAATAACACTGAAAAATAAAATGGTCAGAAGAAAAAACTGCACTGAAGTGTAAGACAAAATGCTAATAATCAAATTAGTCCTTCAGTAGACTTAATATAAGTCTATGTCATATTTTTAAATGTTAGGTCTATGTAAGTATTTTTAAATTGTGTACTTCTTTAAACTGAGCCTGCTTTTATAGATTATAAATATTTGCATAAGAAAGGTCTAAAAAATTCAGATCTAGGGTTGTGTTAATCTGTTCCCTAAACTATTGGCAGTTAAGAATGTTTTATCCACTTTGAAATTCTACTTTTACTTACTATTCCTCTTTAATACACAACTTTATACTTACAGAAATCTGTCAGTCATGAAGCACTTAAAAACTGTCAGAATAAGAGCAAAAAGACAATGAGTCTTTTTAAAATACACTTCTCTCTTGCATGCAATGTAAGGCAAAAGTTTAATTAGAATGTTGGGGTTTGGATTAGTGGTGTACTGACAGCACACTGATTACATACTGAGGAAGATCTTTCATTTTTGCTTCAGCACCCAGCCAGCCTAACTCCTGCTTCTTGCACAGCATAAAGCACAAACCCATTCATTCAACAATATTTCAATCTGACATTTTCTGTTCTAGTGGATTGAAACTACTCTGTTCTTTAAAAAATTCATCATTGAAAACTAACTGCCTAAATCAACAATTAGATTTTCGACAGCAGAAAATAATCTCTGATATCCATATGAGATTTCCTCTTTTTCCCCCCTTCCCTCTGACATGCTGTGTACTTTATCCTGTAGAGGGTGCAGTACACAAGAGTTTAGGTGAGTATTCAAGGAAAAAGTGGACATTAGCTCTGAGAAACCTGTGTGGGACGTTATGTAATCAAATGTGATTGATGCAGCAGTGACCTTTCTTGTGTACAGCCCTGCTACTGAACATTCTTAATGCTTCTGTAGATCTGAGTTCAGTTAGAGGTGCACCTGCTGCTGGAAAACCTGGGAAATCTGTTACACAGAACAAGGTGGAGCACCTAGGATGACATAAGGCAAAGCTTTTGTGAATAAGCTCACCCTAACTCCATCCATACTAAATGGTTCATTTTGGCTATTTTGTGTACAATATGTATTCAAAAGCTTTGCTGAAACATAGCCTATATTGCTTGCTTCTTTTGAAGGCAGAATCTACTGAAGACATAAAAATCTGATACAGAGTTGGAGATTCAAATTTCATAAGATGTGATGTTTCTCTATTTCTCACTCCAAATTAAGGAAAAAACAACAACAAGAAAAAAAGATCTAAGATGCTGTATAAGTTCAAATCATCAGAGAAACACTCAACCACAAATGAACCTTGTCCTGCAAGTTTAAGGGAATGGAGGCAATTATTCCATCTTTAGAAGGTCTGAATAATAATCACCCAGCTGGAGAGCAAAAGAAATATAGGAAAGTTGGCTAAGGTGAACTGAAGGGAAAATTTATTTTAAATGATGATGCCATCTAAATGACAATACATACTTAGCTGCAGGAGTAGTTTCATCCAAAGTTCTCTCAAGAGAATTGGAAATCTCATGGTGATTAAAATAAACTTTACATCAGACCACATTTGTGATTTGTTTTTCTCTGATAGGAGAAAATGTAAACAGTCCTATTGCAAATATTTTAACTGGTCATAGTCCGGAGTGACAGAAGTGATTAAAAAAATAATTCTGGTACCATAATGTTTGCTGGAGTACTTAGTGATGTTTGAGTGCTGCATCAGAGAGTCAACATATCGCCTCAGCTCATCCAAAGTATCGTTGGATGAGTGGGGTGGGATATATTGAAATGTTGATCATGTCACACATTAGCGAGCTGCGTATTGACAAGCAGCTTCCACACTCAAGGTGTTGATTTTGATTTCTTGTTAAGCCCTCCCAGTGATTTGTGACTAATCTATATCTAATTTAAAGTATTCAATAGAATCTCCCACATCTCTATTTTGAAGGCCATCTTCTTTGATAGAAATGCTTCTGAACTTTATTACCCCCTGATTACAGTTAAGTGTGTTGTGCACAAGCCTTCAGAGAGCTCGTCTAACGACTCATAATTGGTTTGATAGCCAGTCCTATCAGACAACCCACAACATTTTCTTCCCCACCTATTGGTTTTATGATCTGTGACCGCTTCATGGGAATTACAACATGAGAAATTGCAAAACAAGCGTTAAGATGAAACTGAATAATGTTATTTACTTGTGATTGCAACTGTAATTGTTTAAGTATTGGCAACATGCAGTCAGCAAAAGCCTGGCTCTCAGCTGCCTGTTTGATGTGGTGATTGCCTCACCTTGGGAGTGTGGTACCAATTTTAGCATTTCTATTTCCCTCATTATTGAATGCAGCTTCGATTAATGTGAATGGCATTGGCCAGGATGCAGGAACACTCAGTTCTTCTTAGAAAAGCTGCAAATTTACCTCTAAAATCCTACGAAAGCTTTGTTTGTAAGAAAGAAATAATTTTAAAAAGTCTTTTAAGGCAAACTTTTTTCACACACAAGACTAAAGTTTACATAAACCATAATCAAATTGAAATTATAATACTGAGATCAATAAAAAAAATATTAAGTGGTGTAAACATATGAATATAAACTTTTTCCCATAATTTTTGGCAAGATGAGGAAAATATGAGAAAAAGGACAGGTATCTTCCCCTTCTTTTTTGTTTGGAATAAAGGTTTGAATGACAGAAATTAAGGAAAGCCTTGGAGATTAAGGAACTGCAGCCCCTAATGCTTAATGGCATGGCCACCGATCACTATGTGAATGTCTGGGAGGGCCTTGATTCAGAATACAGATCTGAATTCACATTCAGAAGGTGGCTTTGTCTCTTCAGCAATATGCATGTTGCACAGATATGGATGAGAGCGAGGGCTGGGATCCCTTAATCTCTCACTTCTGTCTGCTGAGAGCTACCAGAACAGAGTCTGTCTTCCCTCAGCAAATAGCAATTGTTTTACAAAGTGAGACAGATTCACAGAGGAGCACTGGCAGACACTCACCTGCTGCTTGGCCTCACTCCTGCAAGGAAGCCACAAGTCCATCCCCCTAACTGGAAAGGGAAGAGAGAAATGAAAGCAGTCCCTTAAAGCTCTAAGCTTGAATGTCTTTTTCTCTTCCTTTTTGTTTTGCTTCGGTTTTACCACGTGGCCTGGTAGGGGATTGATGTGGAAGCAAACCTTCAAGGCTTGCTGAGGCTTAGGCAGGAAAACAGCTCCGTGAGTCGCCTAAGCAAATGTTAAGTAACAAAAAATATTGGATGCTTAAACAACTTAATAGAGATTTCTCTGGCATAAAGCTGTGGGTGGATTACAGTTTGAGCACGTACACTTAGGCAGCTGTAGGCAACAAAAGACTGAACTCTCTGCAAATCTTACACAGAATGTCTCTGAGCAAAATTTGATGTACTGGATCCTGATGATAAACTGATGAACAGAGGGATACAGATGGCAGATTTCTTCTTATTCACAAAACCAAGAGAGAAAAAATTATCTCAAAATTTTATTGCTATTTTATTCCTAAGCAGTATACATAGCATTTTATCCCTTTAAAAATATCTTAAGTTTTCATATAGAGTGGTGGTTTTAATAAGGTTTTAATCTAATGCTGATTAGAGTAAAGAAAAGTATTTGTTAAAATGGTAATCAATTCCTTTGAGAAAGAAAACAAAGCAAACCCACAACCCACAAGGAGTCAGTATATCTAAGGAGCATGTTCAGTATTTCTGTGTATGAGCCACAGTAAGAGGATTCACAGGAATTCACAGAGGAGGCTTTGAAGCCTTGTGTTCCAGGTGACATTCCCTCAGGGGACTGCCAGTTCCTGCTGGAGAAGTGAGGATATATGAGAACAAGCTCTACAATAACCTTAGTAGCTGTCTTAAGTTAGCTGTGTAAAATATTCTTCCTAATGTATTTTGCAAACTCTTGCCGAAAGTAAGCAGAGGTTTTTGCTTTGCTGAACAAAATTACATTATTTATGTAATTATTTTTGGTTTTCAGCTTCCGTATTCTTTCATGATTAATTATTTTTGAGAAAAATACCCATGATGCCTTAGAGAAGGTAACAGTTAGCTCTGGGTAGAGAGGAAGCAGAAAGCTCCCAGCCTCCACAAAGGGCATATTAAATGTTGCAGTTAAATCTGTTCAATGCAAATTGCAGTGGGTTGACCATGGCTGGATGCTAGGCACCCACCAAAGCCTCTCCATCAGTCCCCTCCACAGATGGACAGGGGAAAGAAATTTTAACAAAAGGTTCACAGGTTGAGGTAAGGACAGAGAGACATTATTGACCAAACACTGTCGTGGGCAATACATACTCGACTAAGAGATATTAATTGAATTTATTGCTAGCAAAATCAGAGCAGGATAATGAGAAGTAAAATAAGACCTTAAAGACACTTTCCTCCCCATTCTCCTCCCATTCCTTCCCTACCTCCTCCCCTCCAGCAGCACAGGGAGATGGGAATGGGGGTTACAGTCCCATTACAGTTTACAGTTGGTAAACCAAATACTCAAATGAAAAGAAATAAAGGGAAAACAATTATTGCAGCAATTTCCTATATTAATATATTCTCATTTTTCTTCTGGTGTTTCTTCTGCTTTCTGATCTACTGGGTAAACAGGCATCCATGGGGTTTAAAAAGACCTACAATAAGGCAAATAAAAGGAAAAATAAAATGATTCTGTACTTTGGACAAGCAGTAGTTTCAGTACTCCTAGGCTAAGGAAGCTGCTTGATTTTAAAGCAGAAATTCTAAGGAGTTCATCTCTCAGAGGAAAACATGTAAAGGGTTTTCACAAGGCAATGACTGAACATCCAGGACATGAAAGGGGTCCTGTTAACATACAGGAGACCCACTGTCCTTCACTCCCTGTGTCCCCTCTGCTTCTGAGGGCTGGTCCAGGCACACACATCCACTGATTTTCTTGTCTCAGGAGATTCCTTCTGTGGAAGTGCTGGTGTCCTCTGATAACCAGAGCCAGGTCACTCAGCCTCAGGCAAGTCAAGGAGACAGTGCTTGCTGTCCAGCTGGACCACGTTCCCAGCACCTCACAGCTCCAGTGAGGGAAACTGCTGGGAGCATAAGGACATCACTCTATGCAGTGACCTTATTGTCACAACACATGAGAGCACAAGATGCCAGGAGACATAAGGTTTTGTAAAAGGTTATTATCCTCTTCTGGGTGTAGATGTGTCAGCTAAAGCTTGTCTGCCTATAGTAGCTCATGAATTTTCAACAAGTGCAACTATTCTGCACAGCTCTGACATTTATACTACAGCTTCATAAGAGAATTTAAAGCCAGACCAATTAGGCCTTGTCTGGATTTTCCAGTGTTTTAACCTAACCCCACTGCTCTGCCTGAAGGAAGTGTTAAGACAGTGTTAAGACACTGCATTTTCTTAGAAGGGGTATAGAGCTGGATAGCTTAGAAATAGAAAAAAATAATTTCTCCATTACCTCAGGATTTCTAGGTGCCACATGTCCCTATTGCAGTTGAGGTGCCGGATTAATGGAATTTTCCCCCTGCTGAGATGCAGAAGTCCTAGACATAAGACCTCTGCCTTCTGTGTTCTGTATCCATCCATCCATCCATCCATCCATCCACCCATCCAATTATCTGAATTTTCAAAGATAGAAGTACAAAAAACCCAAACTTTGACCATGTTACAGGAATTTAGAATATTGCAAAGATTTTCCTTAGTATGTATCTAGTATAAAAGATGAAAGAGGTGGTGGTAACAGATTCTCTAGGAATTGTATTAGGAAAGAGTGAGATTGCTGGTATCTCCCTGGGGATTGTTGCAGTTTTGTAGCATGTTCATGGCATTGTGATGAGCATGTGTTTTGTGGATCATCTGGAGAATTATGAGAGACAGAGTGGCTGAGATGTTTAGAAACTTATTTGCAATTTAAAATGTTAACATTAATTTATTATGCAGAGATTTAGCCATTTCACTTATTTTCCACCATTTTCATCCTTTTTCTCTCTCTCCCTCTCCAAACATTGTCTAATAAAAATGGAAGTGTAGGTTTAGCTGCTTTTCATGGTTTTGCTTGGGTTTTACTGACAGATAAATGTGTGTTGTGCTTTGGTCTGGCTCAGTGCCAGAGCAACAGTGATTTCCAGTGCCAAATTGCAGCACAAGCCTATTTTGAATGACAGACTAAAGTGTGTGTGGGGATGTGAAAACAGGTGGTCTGAGATGTCTGGTATCAGCAGAGCATCTGGTCACTGGAGTGTGACTGCATAGTACTTTGTACTCCTAATCTGGAGTGGTACCAGCAGTGAGTGAATAAACTGGCACCTTTTCCAAGCCTGTCATTGTGTAACCTGTCCTGAGAACCCAAATACATACAAGTGTTTGTTTCATGGCTAAAAATACTCCAGTCAGTCATTAATTTCTTTACATAATCTGTATTTCTTAAATGGCTAGAAACCAGATTATCTTCAAGTATGCCAGAATATTTCTACAACAGGGTTTTGTTTTCTTTAGTAAAGACACACAGCTGTTACAAAACACTTCAATATTTTTTAATCTCTTTTTTCAGTTACAGCTGACTAGATAAATATACTTTTATCTCTGTTTAATTTTGCCATCTCTATTAATATTAAGCATATTAAATCCAAAAATTTATTAAAATGTCCTTTGAGAGTGAATATCCTTTCTCTCTTTGCAGTCAAATGCTTGTTAATAACAATTTATCAGCAGTTTTAAGTGAATAAAGAAGTAAAGACTTGAAAACACTAGAGTCTATTACACATTGGAAGATGAAAGGCAGGCCATGGTTTAATCTAGCAATATTTTTCAGTCAGGTTTTCTTTAATAATGTTTTCCTCTAGAGTGTGGCTCTTCTACCAACATCCATATAAGAGAGATTTTTGGTTAATTATAAAGGGAAGAAAGACTGATGAGGAAGTCTATCGTCCTCTGTGTATAAAATTCAAGAGTATCCCTACTCACATTAAATACAGACTTAAAAAGACTGAAAAACACCCAAAAAACCCAAGTCTCTTAAAACTGATGAGGCAAATTCTATTTTACAGTCTTGCATCTCTTCTATTACTCTAAGGACAAAGATAGTTTTGCTGTTTCTAATCATGACTTGCACAAGAATACAACACCCCCGAGGATTGTCCAGAAAGGAATGATGGTGCTAGCATTACTCATTTGCCCTTGTAAACAAATGATAGTAACATCAGGGTGATACCTGAAGAATATATCTCTTGTAAAAACTCCCTCAATATAGACACACCATTATCAGGAACTCTGCTCTCTGCATGAAAAGGAAAATTATTCTGTAAAATATAGCCATTGATTGTATAACCTCTGATTGCAGAGATCATTGCTTTTCATTGTGCAAAGCTGAAGACCTCTCCCTTAAATTTCAGAGATTGTTAAAGGAGATCCTGTTTGCCTATAACCATATAACCCATACGACCAGTGGACTGAATTGTCCTGCCTAGCACACATTGTAATTCCCAAGTCACTGGTCCAAGGTGCTTAATAAAAAAAGAAATGCTCAAAAAAATCCTCAAAAAACCCAAACCCCAAAAAACCACAACCCCTAAACCAGCCAACCAGAAAAAAATCACAAATAATTTTTGGTATCTGTTTACAGTATTGTAAGTTTATATTTGTTTTATGCTGTAAATACCTAAGTAGAAAGAGGAAAAGACAGATGCTAATCTGTCTTCAATAATGGGCAGGGTAGAGATGAGAGTTCAGCTCCAGTCAGCTTAAAATATTATAAAGAAATAACCAACGTTTAGTTTCTGTTACATTTTGAGCTCCTATGAACACTGAAGCAAAGCGGAATGTGAGAAACAGGGGTTCCCCAGCAGACAGAAATACATTTCTGTCTTTTATTCCAAAATGCTCTTTGGTTGGATTTTAAAATACCATGTCTTGTTTTGTGAGATCTCACTAAGGAATACCTGTCAGCATTAAGAGTTCAGCCTTTTAAGATGGTACAGCATGTAGGTGTGTGCTCTCCCTCCATCAAATAGCTTTGAAATACCAAAGGTCATTACCTGCTCTAGTACCAGAACCCCTGTAACATGCTGTGGTGTCTCAGGTACTTCTGTGTGCTCATGTTAACTTTTTAATGGTGACAACTTCATGGAGAAATGACTGCTGGACTGGGGTTTTTCAGGCATTGCCCCTTGACTGAGAAATAGTTTCAGGCTTTTTACTTGGAAATTTCTATTATTTTTAAAATGAAGGATGTGTTCTTACTAATGAAGTGCTATTAACATGACAATTATAAAGCACGAAGGAAGGGTACCATCGAGACAGGTTAGCAATGGTGAAAACAAAGACAAATGTGAGTCAATTTACAAAACATATCTCCATTTCTGAAAGCCCACTGAAATCCAGTAACACACTGGATTCAGAAATAACCTGTTCTGATAGAACTCTAAAAAAGTCATTGTTTAAAGCCACTTTTCAAGATTTTTTTTCCCCTTTGCACTGTCTTAATGACAGAAGGAAGTAAGAAATGTGAGTCAGGGATGGAGAATTGTGTGAAAACAGGTCTGGAGTGCTCCTTGCCATGGCTCATTTTCAAGCTGGTAGTAGTAACAATAATTTTAAAATAAAAACAATTACTCACTGTGTTTTCTCCAAAATTTAATCTAAAGTTTATTTTCTCTGCTATGAGATAAGAAATTAGGTTACTTGCAATACCTAATGAACTAGAAACAGCATTTCGTAGAAGGAATGAGGGAACCAAATTGTGAGCAGTTACTATAAAAATTAATTGAAACATTAGGATGTTTTGAAAGGCTAACAGAGACCAGTGATGAGTGGCATTGCTCAGGGATCAGTATTGGGCCTTCAGCTGTTTAACTGCTTTATCAAAGTTCAGTGGGCAGCACGTTGAAGGAGATGATCCTGCCCTTCTACTCTGCTCTTTCGAGACCCCACTTGGAATGCTGCATCCAGCTCTGGGATCCCCAACATAAAATATGGATCTATTAGAACAAGTCCAGGGGAGCCAAACCATTCCAGGATTCTATTAAAAAAAAGACTGATAGCTGACATATTTTAAATATCTGAATTGGTCTGTATTTTTTATGTATAAATATATTTTCTTGCCTTTTTAAACAAGGATATAATCTCTAATATACTTCAGTGCTCAATCCAAGATCTTACATTATTTTAAAATATTCTTCATTAATTTTTCTGGAGCTGTATTATGAATTGCATCTTGCATAGAAATGTAACAGCCAGAGTAATAAGACTGGAACCAGAATTCATTTTACCTTTTAAATTAGACTTTTATAACAAATGGTAAATTGAAATGCCATTACAAAAAGGTTACCATCTTTTATTACATGAAGTTAAGAACTTAAATTTTACTAATGGTGCAATTTTCTCTGTAATTCATCTTTTACTTAATAGCATATAATTGTTTAAATAACGTTTTAGTCCCTGTAAAAAGAAGGTATTGTTATCAAGGAAAGTCTGACTATTATGTAGCTCAGGAAAAGATCACAGTCCTCTTTTTCAGATATTCAGATGTATTACTTTTTATGTCACTAAGCCACAAGAGCATATAATTTTCTACACCAACAACTGATTTTTATTCTGGCTGATGACCTCAATCTTTTCCCCCATTTTTTTTTTCAGCAAAACACTTGGGGTGGGGGGTTGTTTAAAATTCATTTTCAGTGTGGTGTGTGGGGCTTTTTTTGCTAACCTTAATAAGGTACTATGAATGCAATTTACTGGAATAGATTTGTAAGTGAAAGAAAAATGTGCTCAGAATTGCAATTAAGCCTGATAAGTGCCTATAGACAAGAATGGGAAATTTTAAGCTTAAAACTTCCAAACCCTCAGGTCTACTCTGTCCTCAGGGGATATGGTCTCTCAGTATGCATAAACTTTATAAGCCTAGACGCTTTTAGAAATGCCAATAGGACGATCTTACCTAAATGCTAATCCACTTTAGATCCACAAAATATATCTGGGCAGCTGCGTTTCTCTTAATGTGCCCAGTCAAAGACATACCTTGCAGTCTAAAACTGTCTGGGGACTCATAACCTGCATGTTGCATTTCTAATTCTCCTGAAGCATGGCTAGCCTGCCCCAACACAATAAAATTAACCACAAAGCCAATCCCTTCCCTCTAAATTTGAGGATGGTGATGTTGCCCACCTGCTGTACAGAGGTTCAGTGGCTGGGGTTAGGAGGTGGGAAGCAAGGAGATCAAGTCCTGCTTAATTTGATTGTTTATCTCGTCCTCGTGAGTGAACTCACATCTGGCAGTGAGCAGGGCTGTGTCCTGAGCTGGGGTGCTCCCACCACCCATCATGGCAAAACTCTGCCTCCCTTGGTGCCAGCTTGGGGACCTCTGCATGGGAGAGACTGCAAATATCACAGGGACTCGAAGAAAACCAGCAGGACCCTCTCCTGCAAGCAGAAAACTGCACTTCTCTGCTCTGCTTGCCCTTATGTATCATATCCAAAGACTTAATGCAAATGTATAAGCTGTCCCTGGAGCTGGAAAAAATCTATAATATTTCTATTGCTGTAATATCTATGCACCAAGTGCAGACATTTGTTTGATTTGGCCTCTGGCATTTTTTTCTGGCATGCTCTCCATTTCATTTCTCCCACACTGTATCAATCTCAAAGCTCCTTTGGTTAGGAAAAAAAAAGAAAAGGAAAAAGAAAAGCCCCAGCAACCCCCTCTGTATTGCTTTTTAGTAGAGATGCAAATCAAAAAAAAGCCTTCTCTTCTGAAATATTAGTACCAGTATGGTAGCAACCCTGCTGAAAAGCTGGAGGAGAGGTTTGGCCTGTTGTGATTGCCTGTGAAATGCCCCCTCCCCTCCCAAGCTTGCTGTCATTCCCCTCCTAAATAGCGGGTGTTCCAGCTGACACATGCTTCACTGAGCAGTGCAGCTTGGTGGCATCCCAATCCTGCCACGTCATGTCAGCTGAAATTGCTATGTTAGAATGCAAATTAACCCCAGAAATTATGGGTACACATTTGATAACTGCGTATACGTTTCTTCTCATCTGGGGGAGGGGTCCTGGATGAGATTGTGTTGGACAGCAGAGGTGAGGCTAACTAGCATCTCAATTTACCACTGTGTGAACTTGTATTGGGACATTTTAAATGGAAAGCAAAAAGCTCATTAGGCTTTTGGGTAACAACTACCTAGTGCTTGTGTTATATGAGCAGAAAGGCACTGATTTGTTTTTAGGCTAAATTACTAATATGTTTTTCAGGCAATGTTTCAGTCAAGATCTTACCACAGGTAACCACAAAATGATGCAAAAATGTTCTAACCAGCTGTGGGAGCTAGAGAAGTTCTCGTGGTATAAGAAAAGAGAATTATTGCAGGTTGTCACTGTATCAGCAGTCAAAAGATTTATGGCAAGGTTATAAAATACTTTTAAATATTGGTCCAAATTAATTCAGTCCCAAGAGTCACCTCTGTTATTCCCCGAGTGCTGGTTTGGCCACACAACAGACTTGGCACAGACACAAGATCCTCCCCAGATTCCTGTCCATTAAAGTGGCAGAAACCCTGAAATTAACACTTACACTACAGTGAAGGAAGAAGTGAGGTTATTGGCTTTGTTTTAATATTTTTCTCTATTAGTAAACTCTCCCTCATGTTAGGTAAATCTAAAACATTATTTCAGGATCATTTTTCTCCACTTTATGTATTTTTTCATATTACCAGCTTTATATTTTATGGCAAGCATCTGAGAGTCATTAATTTCAAATGGCTGAATAAACATTGCTTACTTGACAGGCACTTATTTAAATGCATTATTTTTGGCATAAGATCTAAAGTTATTTTTGCAAGGGATGGCAACATTTTTTGGCTCTTTTTTCCCCCTCATCTCATCACAATCTGGCGTAATTCTCCCAGTCTCTCATTTTACCTTACCATAGATTAATAGTCAAACTTTAAAGGATCAAAATTACCCACGCCTGGAAATATGAGGTAATAATTTGCTTAGAGCTCTTTGTTAGCTGTTCTCTGATATTTAGCTGTGTCCCTTCATATGCAGTCTCCACAGAGTAGACTGTGCCCGTAAGAGAACATTTTTAAGCTCCTCCATGTCATCAACCTAAATAGTGAAGAATGGTAATTTCAGCAACGGAGACCTGCACATTTCAATTTCAGTAATAGATGTTAAATGAGCAGTAGAAAACTGTTTGAATGAATCTCATGCAGCTGTTCATTGCTCCTTAGTTTAAGTTTCTGATTATGTTCCTTTGTAGAGGTATTTCTGCAGATCTGCTGGCTCTCTTTCCCTGCTATTGTCTGAGATCTAATTACAAATCTTCCCAATATTGTTAGCCTGTGCTGACGATTTGAAGCAAATATTCTCCGTGGGAAGAGTGTATTCTGAAGAGGGGAAAATATGTATTATAAAGCACTGTTTTCTGGTATTCCTTGTGTCAGTTCTGAAAGACATAAGAAAGTGGTCTAAAAAAAGGAGTAAAAAGAAGAAAATACCCTGCACTCGCTTTCCCTTGCAGTTGCCAGATTCATGTTAGCATTTGCTGACAGATGTACTTACAGACTGTCTTCTGTCCTCTGCCAGTACCTGTGAGCAGTGATCACAGGCAGTGGTTCATATGATATTTTATATATCAATTGAATCCATTATTTTAAGTACTTAAATGAAAGTGAAATGAAATGATTGAGATATTAAATGTATGATTTCTATTTAAAGTCTTGATTAATTACATTTAAAGACATGGAATTATGGGGAAGATGGTATCTGGATGTGCAGCTAATGCCTCCATTTTGATAGCGTCAAAAAAAAATTATTCCACCCACGGTCATGAATCATCATCATTAGGCTGCTTCATAAGCAATTAGAAAGGTCAAGCTGACAAACTGTACAGGATACGAGACAGTTCAAGGATTACAAAACGCTGGGAGGTGCATTGAGACGGATTTTTCTAGTGGAATGAAGGGGTGATGGAACCGTGTACCACACCTCATGGGGCATGCAGGGCTAGACAACTTCACACTGATGGCACTCCTGCCTTAGGCACCTTGATTGGCACCTAAAGATCAGTCAGGAGAATTTGGGGTGTATTTCAGTCAGCAGACAGGTCTGGTCAGGAGACACAGACATTGAACTTCACTTGTTACCTTCTTGGCTTTATTGCTTCAGGGTCTTCTACTTCTGTGGGTGAACCCGCAGTTGTCCTGCTATTGCCCTGAATGTTACGTCGTGATTTGTGCCACAACAGAGTGAGTGAACTACCTGCTCAATTCAAATCTTCAGAGATATTCCCTGATTTTGGACCTATCCATTTTTTTTTGACTAAGTAAAACTCAGCATGAGGCATGTAAGGCAGAAAGGAACAAATGAGCACAGGAGAGTTGTCAGAAGCAGGTGATCTCTCTGCTTCCAGCCTGGTCCACCAGCCCTTGCCTTCTCTCACATCCTCTCACATCCAAACACAACACAGGGATGCCAAGGAAGCTCTGCAGAAGAAGAGCAGGCACTGCCTCCATGATGGTGCCAGGACAAGGACATAAAGACTGAATCTTAGATGGCAACTTCAAGGACATGCACAGATGATAAAATATCTGTCAGTCCCACTCTACATCTTCCGGTGGGTTTGTTCTCCAGAGGAGGATTGCAGTGACGCTGATGAGATGTTCAAATTGTGCTTTATTTGTGCTGGTTGAACATGCACATAGATTATTTTTAAATTGAAAAAGAGACTAGAAACAGAGAAATTCCAGCAATGGGTGTTTGGGGACCATGATTTCTTGTCACATCTGAGAAACCCGAAGTGCTAGTAACTGATCTGCTTTATGTGTATGAGCACAAATCTTCTAGTTTTTATTGTAGCAGAGTGCTTTCAATTTAGAAAAAAATCAATCAACAGAAACAGTAAATGGCACCGAGCTTCACGTTTCTCTTTGGGAGCAGCACTATAACATTTAGTCTTGCTCAACAAGAAGTTTTATATTGCTTTTGTTTATATATAGGATAATGTAATGGGGATACAGGGCTTCTGTTTAGAAAGGTTATTGACACTCTTGGTGCTGTGTTGGCATTTGTTCTTCGGATTTTATTGCTTCTGATCTGTGGTATTTATGTCTCTGAGGTGAGGACTTTCATCTGTGATACATGCTCATAATTTACAGGCTGCATGGTGCCCTGATGTTGTCTGCAGAAACAGGAAATTAAACAATTAAACAGGAGGCAGATGTGAAGAGTAAAACAAGATACTCCCCTCAGTACATTTATTATTCAATATTGTCTGTTGGTCAGAGGAGGCTGAAAACCACTACTGTACCCGATGACTTTGGGGGAACTAAAATGGTTTTCCATAGATGGACATGAGAAAATGGCAAAACACTCCAGGAGGGGAATAAACCAGGCAGAATATGAATTCAGAGTTTAATGGAAGTTTGGGCTTCTATGTTTTTTCCTGTATCCAACTCTCCTGAATCTGTGTGACGTCGCTGAAGCCTTTTGTCACAGACATCCACTCCCCCCTCCCCAAGCTGTCTGAAGTGACCATTGCCAAGCTCCCTAGTGATTACTTTAACTGTAATAGCACTGACAGATCACTTTATTAATTGCAAATTGCACTATCTGAAGATCATGACAACAGATATGGAGAAAGGAACAGAATATCCTAAGTTTTCATACCATAATCAGCCTGTTTGGAGCCCCAGATAAAAATAAATTACCTCAGCCTTACAATACACTTGACACGTATTTATTGCAGCATTCTCTATCAGCAAGTGCCATACCTACATGAGCTAGCTTCTCTCACATTATGCTAAAACGTGGAGGGGACTGTTAATGAGAAAGAGCAATCAAAGCAGAGCTGCCCTGGGGTCTGGGTCTGGATTCCAGTTGTTGCATGCCACCACCTCTGGACACTGCCTTCCTCAATTACAACCTGCCCACCCAGGTCCAGGGAGAAGTTTGTGTTAAATATCCTGAGGAGAAATGCACAACAGAAAGGGACTTTGCAATCCTTCAGTGGTAGAATTTAACTCAATGGATAATATTATCTGAGAATCCCAAATAGTGAAAAAGCAATTCCTCTTGACTTGCAGACAGAGGGAGAACAATTCCAGTGGCTTGAGAGGGAAAGCTGTCAACATTCACTCAGTCTGGAAAAATTGAAGGACATGCCTGTAGACCCACTGTTTATCTGTTCTCAGAGCCAAAGTTTACAAGAGTTTCTAATGGAAGCAGACGATTCTTCGGTTCCTGTTTGCTGCAGCGGTTTTCACCATGGCCTGAATTGTTTGATACAAAGTCTAAATTAGTCTTGAGAAACAGGATTAACCTTTCCAATCACATTTAAGGTGAAATTGCTTAACTACAGCACACAATGTCATGCTACAGATAATCCATGTGCTTGATTAATGCTTTTATAATCAATTGCTGTCTGGAAGTGACTCCTTCCCATCACACTCTTCACAAAAAGAGCAGATGGTATTTAAAAGGTTATGGCAAGAGGGCGTTTCAGAGGTCAAATAGAACATCGATCAAGTGGGCAGAAAAATTGCTTTTTTCCTTCCCCTTCTTATCCTCACAATCCATGAGGGAATGCGGACTATGAATTATAGTTTGATCTATAGTTCAAGCACTAAAATGTTTTCTTGTTTCAAATTTCTGTGTTGTTTTGGGTAATGAACCTGGAAATTGGATTCCCTTTGTGCCAATAAAAAATTGTGCCCAATACATGTATCTCAGCAACATAATTCTTAGACCCACAGAGATTTGCCTGCTACTACCTTGAACACGGTCCAAACTTAATATTGGTGCTTAGTAAAGGCTGCATGGATATCCACGATGTCTTAGATCATTTTTTAGCAATGATAAGGACTCTGTGAAAAAAAGATACTCTCCATTTCCATGCTCCTTTATAGGAACCAACTAAAAAATGATATTGTGTGACTGATTCTCACTACTTTCCTTGTACGTATTTGGTTGCCATTCTGTGTCAGAGTCCAAGGAGAGGTGTTCTCACCTGGAATGAAGGGGACAGGGAGACTCCACTTACCAATGAGGTCTCCAAAACCAGAAATCAGGGATTTGCCATTGTGCAATACATAAAATAGATTAGTACCTTTCTTCTTCCCCTTTCCATCTCCTGCCATGCTAACCACAGAATTAGAGAGTAATAGGAACAGAAGAGCAAAATGTTTAGGTTTTCTAATAATTTTTGAAATTTTACTGATGAGAATGTAATTTTTTTTCCTATTGCTTTGGACATGAATATTGTAATCTTTGTTGCCTAATAAAAGTGTATTTTTATTAATTGCTATATCTTTCCTGCCATTCTTGTTGTTGTTGTTGCTGTTGTTGTTGTAGTATAGGTTAACGTGACAAGTGAAATGTTCATCCTGAGTAGGTCTCTGAAGCAGGTTTTCATTTGGGAAGTGAAAATGCTAAAATCCTGCTCTGTGATCAAACCCAGGATGGATTGACTAAGATATTTTTCAGGATTCTAATTCATATTTAAGGGCCTGAGCACCTCAAATCTTTCTTATCTGCACAATTCTCTCTTACTTTATGTAAGCAACTTGAGGAGCTGTTAATGAGATGGGGGTTTTTCTTTATTCAAGAGCAATTAATACCTACCATATATTGCATAAATAAAGCATGAACTTTCAAAAGGTGAACAGAAGCAGAACTTGATGAACACATACTAATTCTGTTAAAGTGGCATCTGGGTGTCTTCCCAGGCAGAAGTGCTATCACCGGAACTGTCAGTGCATTTTAAACAGTCCTAATACACACAGCCATCTCTAACATGCTGATAGACCTTTCAATATCAGTTTTGTAGTTTAATTTCCTTTGATTTATTTCAAAAGTGAATGTACATTTTTAGAACAGCTGAAACCTATAAGACACTCCAACTAAGTCATGTCTGTCAGCACTGTATATGAAAAACAACACAGGTACAAAGGTATATATTGCATGATTTTTTTCCATGATTTACTGTCCAGCAGAGAGGAAAAAAACCTGAGGTTCTTAAAAGGTAGCATACAAAAAAAGAGATGTTAATGTGAAAAACTGCATTGATATAAATGAGGAGTTATGAGAGGTTTACTTATAGCATTAACTCAAAACATTCAGATTTCCCAGAAAAAAAATGACACCTGGGGACTGGTTGCACTTAAGGCATTCTTCATGGGGATTCTGAGTGGGAAGACAGTATTGGCCCTTAGCAGAAGGTTTGTGTCAATTGCCTTGTTATGACTGGGACCCAAGTGATCAGAACTGCTATATTAAATGCAAATTGAGAGATGAAAGTCTTTTACTACCAGTCTAAAGGCAAAAAACAGCTATGAAAATAATGCCAGATATATTGACAGCATTGTAGCATTTTTCATGGAGTTTAATATATGTATTTTATCACTAATCCTTTAGAAACTTCTAAAGTAAATCTTTTATCTTCTATTGTGTGTCCATATTGATCTGCTGTTGAAGTGTTGCTTGCAGCTGAGAGGTATTATTCATTATGTTTGGAAGCTGTTTGATCAGAGAAGAAAAGAATACAGCATGGTTTCAAGAGAGTGAGAAAATCAAATGAACTTATAGAGATGAAAATTAAATAGTGAGATGTGCTTCAACTTTCTGTTATTTATTTTTCAGAGCTTTTTTTCCCTGAAGAGACCAGTGCACCTTCAGATAAATTGACAACGTCTTAAGTAACCTAATAAAAAGCCAAAGTCATCTACCTTTTAACAATAGAGTTGTCTATAAATATAAAGGTGCAATTTCAGCCCTTTTTTCCCATGTTTAATTTCACACCTTAGTTTTCTGATTTTACAGAGACTTAAATGATGTTCTGAATGAAGTAATACAATCATACGTATGATTGAGACCTGATTTTTTAAAATTTATTGTCAGTGAATATTGACTATTCCTTTGAACGTGGCACAAGAACTTCATATATACAATCAGTCATAAAAAGGGGAACCATATAGAAACCATTAAAAGAGTTTTTCTGAACTGTCTTTCCTCTAACTCAACCTGTTATACCCACACAGGCTTCCCATCATTCTCACAGCTCTGTCACTTTCCAAGCTGTACTTTCCCTCTGTCATTTTCCCTCTTACCTATGGTAACCATCCACAATCAATCCAAAATGTATCTCTGTTCTTTATAGTATGACAGCACCCAAAGGTTTTCTTTTGTGATGTCTCCTGTTGCTGATTTTAGACACGGTATCAATCACCAGGGCCGTTGCACGTACCTGCTGAGCGATCGCTCTTCTGCACCCTCCGAGTATTTCCTTGGCCCCATTGTATTCCTGCCAGGGTTGTTTGTTCCTTTCTCAGAAATCCATAATACACTACCCATCGGAGAGGGGAGGGAGGAAATGCCCTAGGCTTTCTAGCAGTTGTTGTAGGGATTGTATGTTTTACCCAGTCCATAAATGTAACACTAAAATGAACCCACGGTATCTGTGTTTGGATGACTATTAAGTGACAAAAGCAGTGCAGTATTCTTGTGCAATCAATATCTTACATGTGAAACCAAACACAGCACTTTAAATTACCAAAAAAAAAAAAAAACGATACTACAATAATAACAAAGTGACGTCTACATCTGCTTTGGCTTGTATATTGCTGCCTTTTCATGGCAAAGTTCTATTTTCAGATCCTTTCTGCAGCCACCAGCATGTGCTAAAGAGTGACACTGATAAAGCACGTGCTGTACACTCCCCACATTTGTCAGATATGCTTCCTTGTGCCTACCTGACAGAAGTGTTCTACTGTTCCTTTGTTTCTTTGGAAGGGTTTCTTCAATGTCTTCTCATTTTCAGGTGTTGCAATTATAAGCACGCTTGCTTTTTGAGCTCCATCGGGAAAGGTGAGAAGGTTGCTGCTTAATTACACAGGGAAACAGGTAGAGAAACAGAAAAAAAGGTTATTAGTAAAATCATTTTTTGGTCCTGGTGGTAAATTTAATAAAAAATATCAATGTGAAACTGCTTCCACAGAAGAACAAAGCTAATAATACCTTACATTGTTCTACTTGTTGCAGGATGTAATAACAGCAATGTGCTATGACTATAATTTTTCAAACATTTAGATATAAAAATTCTACACCTATCTATCTATTGGCAATTTGAGGCACCTGAATTCCTTCATTAATTTGGTTTTATGTTCCAAGAGACTCAGAGAGAGAGAGAGAGTAAATCTGCAGTAAAATCAACAACTAACAAATGAGCTCTGCTCAATTTTGTGAACTTTTCTCACAGACTGTTGAATGTCTGCAGTTTGCCCGAGGGCATCCATGGCAGGATGGCCACAATTCCTTCATTTGGGCAGGCAAACTGGTGTGAGTGCCAGGGGCTGAGTCACAGCACACCTTGCAGGTCACTGCTCATGGAGCGACAGTGCCACACACGTCCCCAAGTGTCCCAGCCAGCTGTGTGTGCCTGGACTTGGTGTGCACAGGGCCAGCTCCCCCCAGGTGCTGCTTTGCTCAACATCCACCAATGCAATCATGGTGACAGCTCTAATTGGGCTGTGACATCCCCTGTAAAGGCTCTCTTGGTTTTTTTCCCACCAGGATTTAGTTTCACGACAGCAAGAGAACATCTCTAGGATGACTAGGATATATGCCATCTTTAGCTTTCATCCAGCAGCCTCTTTACCATCCTACAATTAAGAACCAGTTGATCTGTGAGCTGGAGTGAACTGATCTGACATCTGGGGAAAGAAATAGGCACTTTGGTTCACTGGCAAATTGAGCACGTTATGTCTTTTTATTTTTTTCCAGGATAATATATGCGAAACTATTTTATCTCAAATGATTATATTATTTTAAAGCACTATTGCACTTCAAAATAGGCAGTTGATATGAAAATCTAAGTATTTTTGTGTAAACAATAATTATCTTCAAATAAATATGACATCCTAGAGCTTTTTGCTAAGGGAAAACCACTTTTCAAATTAAAGAAAATTTCTTGACTTTTCAATTCAGATTTTCTAAAGGAGGAGCAGAGATATGTTGAAATGGGGAATTTTGAAACGTAACTGACAGTGAGATAAATTTCCCACCCCAAAGAGAAAAAGAGGAAAAAGAAAAGTTTTTGACTTTTATGTGGTGAATGGGTGCTGTAGTGGAGACTTTCATGAGCCATAATGGGCCTGTTGAATATGAGAGCCTTTCAGGCTGCCCTGGTCAGGGCAGGAAAACACTGAGGGAGATGGAGATCTGTGCCTGTCATTAGAGTTTGACAAAAGGCTTGGTGCTAGTGATATTCCATGTATAAACGTGGAATGACTGCACTTAAAACCAGTGATCCTCCTGATTCACTGCTGAAAAACAGAGAAAAACATTTTTTTTATCACCAAAATCTGATTTTTTTTTTTTTTTTTGTTCAAATATACAGCCTGTAAATCTGGGGACATTTAATATTTTTTCCTTTAACTTCATTTTGGTTCCAGTGCACTTTCTACTCTACTCAGAGTAAGTGGATAACTTAGTATGTCAGCTCAGATTTACCAGGATGATCAGATTTCTTTTTGTCCCTGAGGAAAAATATTATCAAACTACCCACTTGAGGAAAGGAAATGTATTAAAACACCCAACATATATGATGTTCTGTTAAAACAAAATAACCCTGTGTGACAGTCAGTGTATTGCAGTTGAAACAGCATTTATTTATTTGATGATTATCTGATTGAAACAAAGTTAACACATCCAGCTGACTGCTTCCCTTTTCTTTAGTCTCCCTCTCATTCTTCAAACACTGACATGGGCTGGTGGATTCTCAGAGATGTACTTTAAGGCAGTTTCTATCGACATACCAGAAGTGCAACGTGCCTGACCCAAAACGGCTGCCAGAAGCTACTGGTGGAAACAAAGGCTTCCTACTGAGGCAGATATAAAAGCAGAGGAAACAAAACCAGAAGTGGTATGAGCTGGACGAGGTGCTGAGGATTTTAAGATGGACTCCGTGTGACAGAGATGATAATATCAAAATCTTAGGGTATTTTAAGAGTCAAATGAAACAAGAATAATGATACCATGGAAACATTTATCCCAGAATCACATGACATCTAATTCAGCTCTTTATTTAACTTTTACTCTGTGAGCTTTGGGGAGTATCTCACAGTGAGGAAGTTCATAAAACGAAGAATGAAGCTTAGTTTAGGAATATTTAAACTGTTAATGTTCAATTAATTTTGACTGTGATAATTGAGTTCTTTTATGCATAAGCGATGCTATCAGGAACAGTTTTTATACAACCAAAATATGTTCACACGTAAAAAGCAAGCCAACAAACCTAATTGAAGCAAGAAATATACTGATAGAAAAATAGGAATTAATGAGGGATAAAGAACACCAAAAAAAAAAAAAAAA
>VZTH01005949.1:88540-115257 GCA_013397815.1 Aleadryas rufinucha
AAAAAAAAAAAAAAAAAAAAAAGACAGACTTGTAGAATTTTGGACTTGAAGAGATTTTAAAAAGAAAGCTTTGACCCTAAAGATAAAAAAATATGTATTATTAAACCTTTATATTCTGGTACCATCTAGAGGCCAAATGCCACAGCGTCCCATTTTGCTAGGAGCTGTACAAACATATAAAATTATAGAGCCAAAGAATGAGAATGGCAAACTTACAGCTACTGAATGTTTATGTTACTTCTGCTTGGTGCAATAATTTTTGTCTCTATTCCTTACATATTGCCTGGATCATCTGTGTGCAAGCCCTGGGTGTGGCATCCTTCCAGTCTGCCAACAGCTGTGTCACAAACACAAATCACAAGTACAGAAGGTAGAATATGCCTCTGGTGCAAGAACTTCAACAGCTGCACCCACCAAAATGTTGTAATGACAAGAAATACAGCCAGGGTCAGGAATGAATTGTTCCTACTGCCCTGGCACCCCTGGGATTGCAGTTTTCTTTATAAGATGTCCAAAAGAGTTCTTTGCTAGCATTTGGGGTGAAATGTAAAAGGTCAAAAAATATATACACCAAATCCTCCTAGTTTTTAGATGCAGGGTTTGTAAGTGATATCTAAGGAAATATGTGCATTTGTATTTTGCTGCTGTCACTTTGATGCTGAATTGTTGTGAACGAGCCAGTGAAAGAATTTTTGTGCTGCTCCAAGAAGGAAACATTAAAATAGCAGGTTTTCATGCAAGCCAGGGCTACTGAAATGACCTGTGATCAAGCCAACCCAAAGGCTGGAAGGCATTAAGACAGGATTACCTGAATCTTTGCATGAGCAGGCAGAATTAGGTAGCCAGGGCAAATGTAATTATCTGGGGTAGAGCATTGCACTAACGCAACTGGGCTGCTTCCAGCCAGCCAAGGATATCTCTGGCTGAGGGATTCCTTAAATGAGCCTGTTTGTTATTTGGGATCACTGGGTAACAGGTCAGTGGTCACACTCAGTGATCTCTAAAAGGGTCTTTCACTGATTTCAAGGGGATCAGACTAAGCTTTCTGACTGTAAGCTTCACTTCATGTCTGGGCTTTGGGACTTTAAACTTTCTGTTAAATTTTGCCTTACCAGTAAAATTTATGGAGTGAAATATAAAATACAGTGACGCAGACTTGATCATGAGTTTCAGTAAGGTGCTCTATGGGTTGGCTGCAGCATCCATGGTGGCTACATAGATGACACAAATAATCTAATTTATTTTCCATGTATTTAACACACAGAAAAGATTCCCTTTATATTTGCAGTGGAACTATAAGGATCCTTAAGACCTCCTACATGTATTACAGGAGGATCATGGAAGATAAATAAATTAGGGAATTTACTCATATAAAGTAGATAGCATTTTATCCTTCAAAGCGTAATATTGTTCAGGAATTAACTGAAAGAAATAGCATTATTTTGAACTTTCCAACTTCACCTTTCAATTTTTTGCTTCACTCACTAGGAGATAAGTATAAAGATTGTCTACCTCATTCAACTATCTTCTTTAGACTTAACCAAAACCAATAGCCAGTTTTCAAGAATAAATTATAATATTCCTTTTAATTTCATTATGTGTAAGATCAGGTACTTGATACAGGCAAATATTTTGACTCCGGTTGCTTCTGTAGGAGGCCTCAGTGACGATGACACTGTGGCAGCCGGCAGTGTTGTCAGTATAGAATATAATGGTAAATTTGGATGACATCTAGACCCTTCTAGGCCTGTCAAATGCTTTACTCCATCATTTTAGATCAGTGCTTCATTGTTATTTTTAATGCCATGGAAACGTTTACACGCTTTACCACATCTTGGGAATTCACCAGGAGAGCTGGTAAAATTTGAACATTTTTTTCTGGTGAGTTCTGTGTGCTTTAGGCTGAACTTTGCAGATGTGAAAGGTAAAAGGCAAAGGTTTGCTTTAACCTTTCCGTTCCTCACAAGCTAATCCCAAAAGCTGAACTGCAGAGGGATCACAAGGGTCACAACTTTAATAGGGGATACTGGAGAGGGAAATCCCACTCGTTTGACATTGACAATAATGCAGACATCTGATTCCTGCCTGGAAGTCAATGAAGTATAGCTAAAATAAATACTAAATAAGCCCCCCAAAGAGTTTTACTTTTTTAATGGTAGTACATAAGAAACAAATAAGTGGTCAGGGCAGGGTAAGGAGAAGTAGTAGAATACCCCTAACTTCCTGAATGCAAGAAATAAAATCCTGATAAATTTCAGTTCTTATGGGAATAAAAAGCCGCTGATTGTAATTGTTTCAGATGAAAACATATTTTCAATGTTTCTCTGGCTTAGTATCTTCATATTTTCAAAACGAATTCATGTGAAATTGCTGCCAGTTCATTTTCCATCAAAGTTAAGTCTTCCCTATTTGTGTGCCCATGCCTTTCACATAAAATTAAAAAAAAAAAAAATAGTTCCTAAGTGATTCTGTTGAAGCTCAACATCAACTGTTCAAGGTTTAAGAATGGTCTTAAAACCTGCATCCAGTCCAGGTGTTGGATTAGTAAATCAGATACTCAGATTAACAAATCAGCACAATTTCATTTACCCCATACCCTCTGTGAAAAACATTATGAACTGAACTATTTTTCTCAACAATTTTTACAGAAGAGAGGTACTTTCTCACAGACAGAAGTTCAAAGTGACTTATTTGCTTTAGAGTAAAAATATTTCTGGGACTCTTACTCAGCCAGATTCTGAACTGAGGGTGACTGCTGACGATCACAGCCATCCAGGCTGTCACAGATGTTGTGTTAAGAAAGCTATTGACCATCAGTGGGTAGTAAAATTTTTCTGCTCTCACTTTATTGCTGCCCCCATTAAACCATCCTCTCAGGTCCTATTTTTGTGTAACTGGTTCTGTCCCCTACGGCCTGGAGTCATTAGGCCATCCCTTAGTAGTGGACTATATAATGCTTTCTTAATTAACCCTGTGGATCTCGTTGCCCCAAATAACATTTAAATGGGAGCCTGTAGCAGTAATATCTTGATATAGATTTCCACTGGAATTGCTTGGATGGAATGCATAATTTCAGAGAGAAATGCTAAAAGGCCACAAGATACTTTTGAGACAATTACAACATAGTTTGTCATTTCATAACAGAAGGACTGGATTTATTGTCAAGACAGCATTCCTTTTTTGAATGCTATCCTTATTCCTCTGCAAGTTATTTGAATTTCTTCTAACCCAAATAAACTGAAAAGAGTAAGAACATATTTATCAAAATATTGTCACATATATTAATTCACAATTCTACCACAGGCAGCATCTTTAATTGGTGAGTGCTTATTGCTTCTTGAATTAGAAGGTAATTTATGAGATATTTTGTTTCCATGCCATTTGAATCCTTTGTCTCCAGCACATCTTTTTGCACATATCTCAGATTCAATCCAAACCATTTGATCACAGAATGAAGCACTCTTCTGTCAAGCATGTCAAGCATGTTTGGCATTAGATAAGTCTATAAGTGTCAATTTGTTTGTGTCTTCTACTTTCATTTCAATAAAAACATGAGTAGTCTACTGCTTCGGATCGATTACTTGTTTTGTGTTGTGACATTTACTTTGTCCTTCAGCTGTCTTTGCTTTCAGGAATAGAAGTGATCTGCAGGCTGAGATTTGGTGAGGATCCACCCTTGTGTATCTTGTCTAAATGAAATCTAGACCACAGATCACAGGAGAAGCAGTGAAACACTTTGTGCAGACCAGATTTTGATCGCAATAGATGGCACAGAAGGTATCCTAACCATTTTATTCCTTTGTCATTTTATTTGAATTTCTTTTTTGTCCCCAAAGTAGTCCAGCTTCAGTGATTCACTCAAGGTTTTGCACTTACTGAGAAGTGCCAAATGCAGCATTTGTAGTCATGGAAGATAAACATGGAAACTCACACTAAGAGACAAAGTGCCACAGAAGTACAATCTATAAGTCTGTATATGCAGGATAATGAAGCACAAGAGAAAAAAAATGTGTTTGAACTACCAATGAATGAGGCTAAGGCAGCCTAGAACAGCAGAAATTCAAGAAATAATTGGTCAGGTATGCAAATTTCAAGTCTCAGGCACACAGCTGGCCACTCTCTCTATGACCCTGTCTGGAGGGATAGTTATAGTCTATCAAAATAGTTTCTCTGGAATAATGATTTCCTAACAAAACTTTTCCATGTATTTTGCCCACTGCACCATGATTCTTCTACTTCAAGCACAAGTTGCTGCTAAGATTACCAGCAGCTCCAAGCTCCAGGATTAGTGTCTGCTCTGAGGAGCCTCCCAGGAGTAAAATCACACAAATGCTCCGTGGTGGAGTTGGCTCACTGGGGAAGCATATGGGCCACTGCTGTTATTTGGATAGGATATGGGACCAGACTCTTCAAACTCTTTAAGGAATAAAAAACTGAATGGATTGTAGGGTTAACGGATGAATATTCTTCTTAATTATAAAACATGGATGACTTTTATAAAGTACTAATTTAGTACCACGAAAAGTTAATTTTCTTCCCATTTTGTAAAAGCATTATTACATTTTGTTTCATTTACCAAGTGAAATATGATTGTATATGCTGGTCAAATGGGAGCTTCAGATAAAAAATAATTAATTACAAAGTATTTACCCTTTTTTCCTGGACTGGGCAAGCAATCTTATTTGTAAATAAATTTTGGATTGGAATTATGCGGAGATTTGCACTTCTAACTAATTGTTCAATATGCCTCATTATTTTTATTTGAGAAAATCTGCTAATGAGAAATATGAACCAAATGTTTGTTGTTACTGTCTTTTTAATAAATGAGATACTGAACAAAATTTTTGGCTTTTACTTATTGGAATAGTTCCCTTATGAAAGCTTTGCTTATAGAAGGAAGAGCTTTTCTTATTCTCTATCTTTGACAAGCCACACTTGTATCTTTTTAGGAATAAGAAAATTACTCTTTTCTTAAGTCAGAAGAAAAAAGCAGAAGTTAGACACCTTTAATAGAGTCACATTATAGAGCAGGTGACCACAGTGATTTACTTAAATGACCTAAAAGAAAACAGAATTAATTCTTTCATTTTTTAAAGAAGTTCTCCATGAAACTCACTCAGATTTTTAGCGAAACTCTGAGTTTTCAGATTGCTTATCTCAGTAAATAAACAACATGCCCTTTGTGTGTCCTTTCTATCACCTTTAGCCTCCAGCTTTCCTCAAAAATAGTGAGAGAAAGATTGAGCACCTTGCCAACACTCATTATCTTCCTTAGCTATTACACGCTCAAACGCAAAGTTATTATCATTCACATTTTTTCCCCATTAAAAAGGCAAGTGGTGAGGATCAAGGCAGCAGCAGGCACCTCTTCTCTGTCTGTGTGTGCACAATTTCTACAACTGCAATGGATTTGCATATTGAACACACACCACGAGCACGAGATTAATGTTCCCCCCGGATGTGATAAGGCTCTGTATAGCCTGAGTTTCTTTTTTATTAGTCCTAGATGCTACCATGAAACCAAACTCTGGCTGTACTACATTTCTCACTGTCCTTGAGAAAATGGATGGATAACTTATAATCATAATTATGCCCACTCACTGGTCTAATGAAGAGAATTAGGGAATGTGTAAACAATAGCTGTGCAGGGGAGAGTATGCATAATTGGCAACTATTAATCTAATAGTGAGAGAGGGAGACGGGTGAGAATGATTAACATAGGCCACATAGAATGATCATTTGTGATAAGGATGACTGAGAAGACATTGACATTATTTAGCCTTCCCTGCTAAGCAGGCAAGGAGAGCATGAATACAAAGAAAATTAAATGCAGGATGGATCAGCAGGTGTGGAGTAACAGGCTTTCAGCACTCACATTTTTCCTTCTCTGTAGAAATTTTGCCCAAGTTTTCCTTTCCATGCTGTCAGTATTGCATTTCCTTTCCATGCTGTCAGTATTGCATTTCCTTTCCATGCTGTCAGTATTGCATCACTTGCAAAAAGTGCTGAACGGTGATGTAGAAGAGCAAATATTTTCTACTGTCTCATACAGAGATTCATTGTCCAAATTGTAATTTTCTGGGCCAATCAAGTACTTTGTGAGCAATGGAAGGCAGAGGTTCAAGTTCTCATTTTTATCTTCTGTGCCCTGAGTGCTCCTTTCCTTGTGGCAGGCAGGAAAATGACTGCAGGATGATGGAGAGTGATTATTAAAAAAAAAAAAACAAAACAGCAAGGAGATAGATAGTTCATGTAAAGGAAGAAAATAGCAGTTAACTGGAGGTGAGAATGGAAAAGGCTGTAGGGTTTGTGAAAAGAAGGTGAGAGAAGAATAATAAAGGATGGCTGGGACAGTCATGATCTCGTATTTATGGGGTGAGGAACTAAAAAGCGTACTAGAGATTTTTCAGCTGTGAGAATGAAGTCCCCTGACTGGGGAGGAATTGGATGGAAAAATAAGAAGAAGGGTGGACAAATCTGGCAAGAGAATAAGATGTGGAAATAGGGGATTGTAGAGTGGGTCTAGCCCAGGTGGAAGTGAGATGCTCTGGCTGCAACGCTGAGAGGAACTCCTTGATGTAGATAACTGAGACCTTGAGACTACAGCCAGCTGATTGAGAAGGGGCATAAGAAATATTGGGGAGACAGGAGGCTAAAGAGTGAGATCCCACAGAAAAAATAGAGCTTGCAATGAGAGTGGGTGGATGGATATGAGAAAAGGCTAAATAAACAGAACATGTGTACACTGTCAGATACTTTCCTCCAGCATCTGGAATGGCAGGTAAGACTCATTCTTCTGCTGTCACAAGGAACTAGACAACCTGCAATCCCAGCACAGGTTTGTCCTGTGTGCAGACATGGGGAAACCCAGGGAATAATATGCCAGGTGGACATCTAATGAAAAATTGCCTATTAAGGCTCACAAAATGGTTTAATGTGAGTTTGGGCTGGAAAACTGAATTCTGGTATTTTCTCAGTCCTGAATTTTATTTACTTTTTCTTCAGCCTGCTTCTGTTTTTATGGATATCTAAACAGAGCTGCCATTGAGAAGGCATGCAGACTGCTCAAATTAGATGAAGGGACATAAAGAGAATAAACTGTACCTATCTGACCATTTTGTGTAAAGGTTCTTGGTACTTTTTAATAGTTGTTGCACACAGTGGAGGACCTTTCTTCTCAAAAAGCTACTCCAAACACGGGGTTGTTACCATTGAATTCTATATTTTTTATTGTTAGAGCCTTCCAAAGTATAACTAGGAGAAACTTTGAAGAAGATAACAGAGAAGGAAGCATCGGGAAAGTGTAATTGCCAAAGTCTCACTCTCAATTTGTATTTCCTAAAAGGATCATCTCAAAACTGCATCTATGCACACAGAAGAAATACAAATGGAAATAATGAGATGGTGCTATACTTTCCCAGTCATGTGTAGTTTATTTTTCTACATCCAGAAAATGCACAGAAAATATTTCCATTGGATTCATGTGGATTCACATGGGTAGAACTAGAACCTAAAAACGATATGAAAAAAATGCCAGTTATTGCCTCTGTGAAACAAAACACAGGCCAACCCAGAGACAAAACTAGAAACATTTAAAAAGGGACTACCTGAAATCCCTGGAAACTAACACTCATCCAGTTCAAGTTTAATCAGAGACTATCCATCTGTTCTGGGGACGCTGCAAAGGCTTTCTGTCTTCCCATGTGCTACAAAGACAGAAAGCTTCCAAAAGCTGTCAGTGGAATGAAGCCTCTCTTCCTTCCCTCTGCTGTGGTTGCATTTGTTTGAATCAGATTCAAGTCATCAGCTTTTATTATAGAAATTTTCTTCCATTTACTGAAGCATCATGTCTTATTTAAAGAATATATATTTACTTTACTAATGCATCACAGACTGTGTGTATTCACTGTAGACTATGGAATTAAGAGCAAGATTCTAGGCATGCGTTTCTTTTCCCATAGCAGTCCACCATCACCTTAATATTTAAATTCCTATGGGCTCAAAAACATTCATCTTTTTTTTTTCCCCCACAGTGACAGAAATCAAAGGAAAAATGTCTATGCTAGCATTTTTCCCTCTTTTACAGCCATCACTTTTAGGCTTCTTATCACTGAAATCCTCCATTTTTTAATTTTTTATTCTGTGTTGGATTATTTTAAAGATCATTGAAAATAGCTGGAAACTATTTTAAAAATTGAAACATTAGGCAAGGAGTGATTGAAGTCAACAAAATATCAATTAATCCAATTATCAAAGAAGCAATTTCTGAGCAAGACAAGGACAATATTAAACTCTTGACAAAAAATTGAAAAGGTTTCAGAAATTTCTAAGAAAATCCAATATGTATGTAGATATACATAAATGATCAGTACATGGAAGTAGCTGCTAAGTAACTGATGACCAATTTTATCCTTGGTTCCCAGAGTCCAGATTAATGGATTAATGTTTTAGTGATCTTCTTCCTGTGTTACATAAGCCAATATCCCCTCCCTTGTTAATGGCAATTTTGGATCATTCCAACTATTTTGGAAAGCCTCTGAACTTTCAGCCACAGGAGTTGTTTCATCATTCAGGATGGAGAGCTCTGCTGCTGGTAACCCCCAGTTTGCCTCAGCTCAGCAGACACTGGTAAAGAGCTGTCACAACCTTCTCTGAGACACTGGGGTGCTGTCATGTCCCCTACTGCTCCCAAGCAGGGAGGATGAGTTTTTCTTGGCCAAATGAACTGATGGAAAGAAAATTGTGCCTAAAATACTTCCATCAGAATCAAAGGTAGAAATGTCTTTTCTCCTTTCTCCCATCTCCTATAGAATAGCACAGAAAAGAATAGATTATTTCAGCTGGAAGTGACCTACAATGGTCATCTAATGATCATCCAGTCCAACTGCCTGACACTTCAAAGCTGACAAAAAACTTAAAGCATATTATCAAGGACATTGTCCAAATGCCTCTTCAACACTGTCAGGCCTGGGACATTCTCTTACAGCTCAAAGAGTTTCTTTTCTTCCGATATATCCTGTCTCTGAACTTACCTTGGCAGATGCAGTCCCTTCCTGATGAAACTCATTGTATTTTACAGATAGTTACCTGAGTTTTCCTTGTATTCTTAATGCTGAATTTCTCTTTCCAAAGCTTATCTGTCTCTAGTGCGTCCTTACCAAGCAACTTCGCAATGTCAAAATACGTACCTGCTCCTAAAGTCCTTCCTTGGGATCTATCCCTGGGGTTTTGATGTGGCTGAGACAACATTTTAACTCATAAACTCCACACATCTCTAACAAAGTTCAGAATAGAGAAAATTTTGCTGTTAAAAATCTGTTTCCTATTAAGGATACACACAGCATGAACAGGTTCATCCCTCAAATAATCTCAGAAGTGTCAGTTAAAACCAAAAAACGCCACCAAAAAAATCCCAAAAAAACCCAAAAAACAACCAACCCCCTACCCCCCCAAAATATTATGTCAAAGAAACATCAAAATAGCATAAAATAGATATTTTACACCAGAAAAGATGCTGTAAATGAACTCTGTGATGGCCTCTGTGTCTTTCCAAGTCACCACTGATTTATGGAAATGAGCAGTTTCAGCATCAGGAGGAAGCCCATCGGCAGTGAAATGCCCACAGGATTTGAAACAGGGTTTGGACTGCTCAGGAAGCATAGCAGGATAGAAGACAAATCAGAGAATGACTTTTAAGATCTGACTGTATTAATTTGACACATAATGAGGTTAATATAAAACCACTGTCTCACTCACTGGTCATTTAACAGGTACTTCTACAGGCACAAGGGCAATGATCTACAACAAGGCATCATCCATGCTGCCCCAGGGAATTCAGGCAATAACGTGGGAGACATTCCTGTGAAAGCCAAAAGGTCTGATAAAGGGGGTTTTTTACCTCTATGGGTCTGCAATTTTACTGTTAATATGCACTGGAATTGTGCCACCTCCTACAGTTCATTTTAATGGCGAGATGCTGAACTTTGGTTTTCTTTAATTCAGCAGGGCTTCCCATTGCTTTAAAGGAGAGGAGAAAGCTTTACTGCAGTCAGTTTGGCCCAGTGGGAATAACTGGCTTTCAGTCTTTCAGAGCAGGCAGCCAGTCAGATTCCCAGTGCTGGGGAAATACATCTCAGTTGGACTTCCAAGGGAGCTGGGGGCCAGGGGCTGGATGGATGTAGGGACAAGGAGCTGCCGTGGCCTGGGGACAGTCTCCAATGGGGCAAGGGCAATGGGCAGAGAGGAAAGCCAAGGGCTACCAGTTATTTCTCAGTGCTGCAGAGGCTGAGACTTTCAGCCTCCCTCTCCATTGTGCGTTTATTTGGCACATTCCTTATTGGTTTTTGAATGACTGCAGCTTGAGCCAAACTCTGCTTGCTTTCAATATTAAAAGAAAAACAAACCACAAAAAACCCAAACAGTATCCTCCTAAAATGTTCTGGTAAAGTTTTATCCTCCCCAGTACAATGAAGGGAGAGGGAAGAATTTAAATTAACTCAGGTTGTACTGAAGAAATGTTATAAGTTACCAAAATATATTCATCATTATTGTAAATAAACTAAATTTTTACTGCACTAAGAGAAAGAAAATTCTAAGGACACTCCCTCTCTTCACAGAAGAGGCCCTGCAACCATTCTGATTCTTTCCATGTTTCATGTTACTGACTCAATTTTTTTTAAAAGCACAGACGAAACCTCTTTTTCCACTTTGATGAGACCAGAAATGCAAACAGAATCATAAAATATATAATATGTCTTTTTAAAAAAATATTTTCCGCAGGTAAAGAAAGGAATGCATTGAGGGATTTAACATTCTTTCTTCATCAATATTGTAAGAAAATGAACTTACTCCTAAAATTCTCATTGTATTAAAAGGAAGTGTAGGAGAACAGTGTGTGGGTGAGGCAGGGAATGTTATAACGCTGTTAAATTAAAATTTATGTCAAAGAATTAAATGCATACAATGTGTACATGGCATATGCCTTAGGCATCTTACATTTGAGACCATACTAAAATAATAATTTTTATAATAATGAAACGCTTTAAAGTAATAAGACAGTCATCAGGATACCTTTTGATAATTATTAGAGCATGAATCATTCTGAACTCAGGTGGCATTTAAATAAATCATTCTCCTTATACAACTGTAAATAGATCAGGGACAGAAACTGATTTTCAAGGTGAAAATGCAGATAAAAAAGATAGCAACTTCTGAGTTTTCAATCTAGAATAAAACAAACACCCAGACAAACTCCCCACATCAAATAATTTGAATTTTCTGGAATGTAAAATATTTTCCCAAGAAAGATATTAGGTTAGGCCAAGTGAAAAATAGCTGTATAGGATTTCACATATATATTGTGGATACTGGTGCTCTGAAGATGTAAACCAGAGGCTCAACAAGTGTTGAACTTTTAGGAGGAGGAAGCTTTGCAACTGATATACATCAGACCCTTTGGAGCAAAAGGTTGCTTTTCTGCAGAGCATGAAGCCAGAGAGACCTTCAGAGTAGTCATACACTTCCCATCCCTTCCTGTCAGGATCCCTCTTCTATTCCCCTAAAAAACCTAACCAGAATAGGTCTCTACATTAAAAAAAACCATAGGTTCAGGGCAGCAGGATGCAGATGAGGCATCATAATTACTGCTCACCAGGGCAAACTTATCTTTGGCAGTTAATTATTATATGACAGTACTATAAATACCTCTGTGCAGAGCCTGGAGAAAGAATTTTCGAGTTAAAACTGTTTGCACAAATGTCCATCAAGCCCAGGCCTCCACCAGAGCTATTTCTGTAATTCATGGCTTCCAGGGATCACTGGGTAGTTTTTTCCAATTTAATTATTACTTGGTTACAATCCCAGTCTGTTCAAGATGTCATGAACTGTGCTTTTGGTGCAGATTAGACAAAATAAAGTTATGCTTGAGCATGTTCTGGTTTTGCTTTCTTCCCTCAGCTGTCATGGAAGCAACAAATACTGTGAATTAGTAATCACTTAAGTTTGTCTCTTCCATTGAAATCTGGCCGTTTCCTGAGAAAGTTCTCACAGATTGGCACGGTGTCGCAGGATGTAAAGACGACAGCAATTTCAGTATGCTAATGTCTCATTTGCATGTCTTAACGTGTAGCATTCCTCCTTGATTGGCATTCCATTAACTTGGCATTAGGAAAGACTGCCTGCTAAACACCATAAGCAGCATTTTAACATAACTGCTATTAATTCCTCTACTTTACAGGAAGGAACATTTAATTTTTCAAATGTGCACTGGAGACAAATGTTTTAAGCTAGGCTGTTGATGCTGAGACATAAGCTTTTTTCTTTTTTCCTTTTTTCAATGTCATTGGGTTAGGCATGGACTTCATGTGAAAAATGATACCACAGACATGGAAAGATCACATACAATTTAACAGCTATAGAAGCCAATAGATTTTCAGTATTTGTATACAAATGTATGGAGATAACAGAGTTTTTTCTAATATCAATTGGGAAAAGGTCAAGTCCCTAATGAGAAGGACTGCTCGGAGATACTATTTGGAAATCAGCATTGCCTCTCTGATTAAAAACAGATATTCTCCAAGTGCACAGAACTACAGATTACTCTTTTAAATTTTAAAAGCCATTGTTAAGACTTTATTTGTGTTGTCTGTTCTGAAACAGGCTTAATGCAAACTTCCCTTCGGTATCACTCGTATCAACACTTTCTGTAGATTCCTATGCCAAATGACTTTTTTAAAACAAAAAGATAAAGTCAAAATAGGTGGTTTATCAAAATATTTGTGGTTTGGTTCCTCAAATCATCATCAAATGCAATATATGTCCCCTAGGACATACACAGCTTCCATAGGATCCTTTTGATGCTATGATGGCCTGAACAAGATGAAACCAGTAAAACTGCACCAGTGAATAGGTGTGACCTGCTGTGACTTCCTCAGCAGTCTGAAAGCTGCTGGCTTCTCAAAAAATCTGAGTTCTGTAAAATCCTAACAGGGTATTTGTGTTACACATGCTTGGCATGGTTCACCTTGGCACATAGCTAACACTTCCAGCCCAGCTATAATTTGTCCCATTGAAAGAGAAAATATTTTAGGGGTTTGTTTTCTTGGGGGTTTTTGTGTTCTTTTTTTTTGACACTCTGTCTCAAAGGTTTTATTTCTCAGGCAGAAAAACTGTGATCTTAAAGCCAGCTTTCAAATAAAAATATTTCTCACCTACCTGGTTCTCTGGTTGAATTTCTTGGTTCCTTGGGACCAATTAATATCTTCTTTGCTATGGTTCAGACTACCTTAAAATTATTTTCAGATAATAAAATCTCAAAACTTCCAAATACATTTTTTTACCAAATCAAAGGAAAAAAAAGTTTTGCAATAGGACATTTTTCCCCCATCTGTTTCAATATCCTGATGTGATAGAAAGAGAATCGTCTCTTATTAGGTGCTTATTAGGTGGCCACCCATCACCCAAGAGCTGGAAAACCAGGACAAACAGATAGGCAAGGGCTTTTTCCCCAGGCTGTTCCAGCTAGGCATATCTTTCTGGGGGATTGCTGTTTCCCACTGAAGCATCCTTGTCCTTACCCCACTGGGGTATTGAGTAATATTGCCATAATATTTCTTTACACAATGCTTTTGTTTTTAAGAAGTGTTGAATAAGGCCTGGGAAACAAATTGCTTAATGTTGACTAAACCTTCCAAGCCCACAAAACTTTGTGTGCAAATTGACAGTCTTGCATGCAGCCACCTTGACTTTAGAAGAAGCAAAGTCAAGCTTAACACCTTTGTGATCCGAGTCTCAGAGGCAAGTTAAGCAGCAGCCACAAAAAAAAGAGAAATTGAATGCCCATGCGTGGGCAGCCTAACCTAAAAGCTCATAAATGAGCAGCATTTTTTTTTTTATCTGTTGACTGAAGTGAGAGATGGAAAGTGAGTGCCAAGTAGCAGCTATTATAGCATTGTGCACATGACATTGAAGTTCAGGGTCAGTTGTTTCCATTACAAACCCCATTTTTCAGGGTTTATAACTTGTCTGCCTTAAATCACATCTAGCTGAAACTGGCATGCAACCTGTCGGGACAGCTATAGGAGATATTTTCCCATTTCTTTCATTAAATGTTTCATTAAAACAAAAAAAAGAAATCCTTACATCATTTAACTCATTTGCCTTTTTAATGCAGTTAAAAGCTACTTAGTAATTACAGACACTTCAGGGGAACAGAAAGGTTCTAAGACAAAGGGAAATACTTTTAAGGGAAAAACTTTTAATGCAGTGTATCCTGGACCGTAGGAAAACTGAGGCTATGAATTCAAATTTTGCAGCTCCAGTCAACTCTGCAGCTGTTAAAGTGATGTCATGCTGTGCCTCCAGCCACACAGATGAGAAAACATTTCTCACTACTGTTTTTTCTCTCCATTTATTTGTCTCTGGTGTGAAATCCAGCTAGTGAGCCACCTGACTAGAGAAGCATAGTGATGTCTTTAGTGCTGAGATCAGTAGAACTTAGATCCCTCCATTGCTGTGCCGCAGGGAAAACAAGAGATGACTATATTCTTTTCATAGATTTCTGAGAACATAGATGCAACATAGATGGCAAGAGAAGAGCAGGGCAGGGGGAACAAAAGAAAAACAAAAAGAAAAAGAAGAAACACAGTTTTCACTAAATGTAGCTAATAAGCCCAATTTATTCCAAGCCTCTGTAAAGGAGGAAGGACACGAAAATTGCAATTAATATCATAACTCCCAAATACACTGTTGACAGTGAGTACCTCTTTTTCTGTTCCTTCCTGATGGCTCTGTCCCAAACATCAGCTCACTTGAGTGCATTTGAAATACTCTTCTGAGGTGATTTGAAGCTGACACAGCCTCTCCACACATGGCACCCCCTCCACGGTATATTATGGACACCAAGGAGAGGATTGTGTCCTCACACCCACCTTTACACCAGCTCAACTTCTCCCTGTGGTGAATTAAGGTTTCTTTGTTACATCAGAAGTGAATTCAGAAAGTGTTTACAACATCTGGGCTATGTATTCACTTCTTGGAAGAAATTTGTGCAGAATACAGGGGTAAGGCTCATAGAGGAGACAGGTTCTGACACATTAAGAGACATCTTGTGAAATTTACAGTTGGAGCACCAACTGCCTAAAGTCATCTGAATCTGCTGCTCCTGTGAGAATGAGATATTATCAGGTGGGATGGGGAAGAGTCTCATTTCTTTGTCTCTGCTACTCCTGATTTTGCCTTTCCAGGAGGGGCGATCAGATTCTTGCTGTACAGGGAGTGTACCAGCCTTTGACTCAAGTCATCCTCAAACTTCCCCTCTGACTCAGTGCTTGCTTAACACATTTTCCATCTCCAACAAAAAGAAACAGGAAAGTTTCATCCCAGACTATGCAGCAGAAGCCCATGCAAAGGGAGAAAGCAAAACCTTATTCAGATCAAGGATTTGACCCAAGATCTCTTGCCCTCAGAAAACTGTCATAAGAAACAGACTTCAGAGTATTTAGAGTTCAAGCAGCTGCAACATTTCCTACTGGAGATGGGTCGTAATACACAATACCCCTAGTGTTAATTGAGCCCATGAGCAAATAGGTTAGCATGACTCCTTAACCTTGCAACCGAGGTCCTCACCTGGGAGTTTAAGCATTTATGTGGGATGATTGTGTCAGCAGGAAAGGTTGAGGGCAGATGACCTGGGCTGTGCTGTGACTAGAGAGTAAGAACATGTTTTTGATAAGTCTGGGAATGATGCTCTTGGTTTCAGATCCCCAAAATTAGAATCCTTCTAGAGGAACAAACATTCTGATTGTCCTACTCTGGAGAGTAATGTGACGCCATGTTGCTTTTCCTCCATTTTGTAAATCTATTTCTTTGTTTTATCGATTTTATTGAAAATTTTCTGGGGACTAAAAGTTTAATTTTCAGTTAAAGGATATAGTTTTTCAGTACAGTTTGGGTTTGGTTTTTTTTGGGGGGGGTTTAGTTTTGTTTGATTCATGTTGGGTTTGTTGGTTGGTTTTGAGAGAAAGAGGGAAAAAAAGAAAGAGGAAAATATATTGGTCCAGTTACTGATTTCATTCAACAAAATATACTGTAAAATATGTAGGAATATTTTCATACTTCCACTTGGAAGGTAAAATCTATTCTCCAGCTTCAGGCATTGTGTAAGCGTTTTACCTTGAAATTATAATTTGCCTTAGAATGATAATTGGGCCAGGTTTCTGCTGAGCTTTAAGGGATTTCATTGGGGTTTACTGGGCTATCAGCTATTTTGCTGCTCTTGCAAAGAATAATTGCAATTTCTGTCAGGACATATATGTTTTATCTTTATGAAAAAAAAAACAAAACCAAAAAACCCAAAAAAATAATGCTGACCACTTTTGAAGGAGAGAAAAAGATGACAGTTGGCAATTATTCTGTATGTGTGTATAAAGTTGCATATAAGTAACTTATTCTGGGTAGAAGTGCAATAGGGAACAGACCTGTAATCTTAGCTTATAAAGCTGGACACATGTTGTATTAGGGAGCCCACTCAAGTTCCCTGAGGGAATCTAGACACACAATTAGAGGTAAACACAAAAAAACATCCCCAAGGAAAAACATAATAATAAAAAAGTATTTTTTATAATAAAGGACTATATTAAAAAAAAAAAAAGAAAAGATAAAATTGTGCATTGTATAATAAAAGCACAGAACCCAAGGCAAAAAAGATCCAGTCAATCTTCCAAACGATCTTTATGAGAGTTAAGGGAGAGTTGGTGATTTCACGAGAGACCTCGAGGAGTGAGGTACGTGCAGCCTCATTATCCAGCACTGCCTGGGCAGTAATATCAGGGGTAGGGAGAGGTAGATGTGAAGCCCATCATTTGGCTTGTCATACATAGCTAATAAAGCAGAACTGGAGACTTCTTGTCACTGCTGGTTCACGTGGGGCCAATTTCTGGCAGCAGCTGACGACGGGCACCTGCCAATAATCCCAGGCAGAGCGATGAGGGCTGTCTGTCCTGGCTTTCCAAGCTGCAGAGCTGTGATGCTAACCCACTGTGATGTGCCAGAGGAGCATCCCTTGCTGAGCCCTGACAAGAGTTTCTCTCTGCATCTCCCTCGTATGTGTGTGTATCTCTCTGAAAACCGCAGCCTTAATCCACTTTGCAGGTTCACACTGAAAGAATTTGCTGCCTCCTCTGTAAGAAAGGATCCCAGTGTGCCACGGTGAGTGTGCACCCAAGAGGAGTTTCAGAGTCAGAAATTTTAATAGAAAATTGTGTTTTCTTCATGTTAATTTACTAATTAGAGCAACCATCAATATCACTGGGCCTGTCTGAGCAGAATTTAACCAGTAAATTTTCTTACATCAGTCAACCAAAAGAAAAGGGCGGCTGCAGCAACGGCTCCACAATTCAAGGTTCTTTGTTTATGGTTGTCTGTAACACTGTAGTCCTTATAAACAAAATACCCTCTGAGATTGATGGCTATGCCTGCCCTAGGAGTGCAGGAACAAACACACTGAGTTTCATGTTTAGTAGGCCTCAAGTCTGACATGTTTTGTAATTGCAGAGGAAATGGATCCCTCGGATAACTCTCTAAATTACACAGCCAAAAAACTATAACATCAGTACTCCAGGATTTTTAATCATAATAAAAAGTATACCAAGTAGCCCTGTATATGATTAGTTTACAGATATGGCTAGATGGAAGAGACAACACTCAGTTGCAATCTATTTATGGAGACAGGCAGGCAATTATATGAGACAAGGGAACTAATTTTGCAGAGTGAGATTTAGTGATTAGCCACGGTGTCTTCATTAAATCTTCAAGCCTATAAAATTCAGTGGTCTGAAATCTATTGAAGACACCATTCAAATACCTGTGGCATATTTTGGGATGCAGTCACTGCAGCTGTGAGCTACAGAACTAACCTGTGATTGAATAGCCTCATACAGAACTGGTGTCCAAATTAGGCTGAGAAAAAAAACTATTAATATTTTTAGTTCATCACTTTTCCCTCTAAGGACAATTTCAGAAAGTTATTCAGGCTGATTCTTGCCTAACTGGTTATCTATTCCACCTCATGCAGATATTTTTCAGAAATGCTGTTACATCCCATGCCCATAAAACATACGGTGTGTGTAGCACATATAGACTGTAATTAAAAAGAGACACTTGTGTTGACAAAAAGACAGTTGTTCCCACATAAGTGTAAAGACTGTCTTCTCTACCAATTAAGAATCAGCAGAATATGGGCTTTAATAGTCCTCTTGGGGAACTTGTCTTTTGTATCTATGATAAATACATGATTATAAGGACAAATTATATGAGCAGCAATAATTTCCTAGTAATGTGATCATTAAAAGCCTTCACAACTGCAATATATCAATATTAATTGGGGACAGATGATCATTTTACTGACATGCTCAAGTCATTATCCATATTTCAGTACTTCATGAATACCTGAATAGTCTTAATGATGTGATTTTTTAAAGATTCTTTCTTCAGTGGTCTTAACATTATTGTTTATCTGAAAATTATGAAAAAAGGAGAATAGGAGAAAACAAATTAGAAGTAGTGCAGGGAGTTCTGAGCAAAAAGTAAGCAAGATTCAGCAAAATTTCAGTTTCTGTTTAGGCGTTAGAACAGTTAATCACAATTATTGAGAAGAAACAACTGAACAAACTCTGTCTGCTGGGCCTGGGTCATGTCAAGTCTGTGGTAAATGTTTGCTAACAAGGAGGACACAGTCACTCACAGCTTTGGAGGGTAAGCAGCCTGTACAACAACTTGTTGATTCATACTCTTTAATAATATTCATTGCACTGCCTGTCTGCTTCAAAGACCTTTTGTCATGCAGAAACAGACACATGTCCTTTTATTTGCATCCCCTGTGACAGTGGACAGGCAAATAATTTTGTTTCCTGCCATGGACAGGCTGCTGAAAAAGCCACACTGACTTGCAGAAAACATGTTTGCAAGTAGAGTGATAAACCTTATAGAATAATATCCTGAAAGCTGAAGCGAAATGACAGAATATAACTGCAGCTCACACACTTTGTGTCTGAAAGGATGTTATAGACTCACTGCTACTGCTCCTGGAGATGTGAATGTCAGGTCTTAGTCTGTAAAATATTTGATCCCTTCCTTGATATATCTGCTGATTTTTCTTCTACCACTCATGTCATGGTTAGATACAAACCAAAGAATACCCTGGCTTTGTGCATTTATTGATAACTATGGAAGAAATACATAAATGCAATAGCTAAGGCTGAAGAATAAATGAACAAGTTATGTTTTTACATAAGGGTGACTGGACACAATAACTATATTCATATACTCATTATTTAGGCTTGAAGAGGTAATTTTCACTGCAGCTGTTTAATGAGACACCAGGTGTCATCAGTAGGGCTGTACCAAGCACGTTTGTCTTGCCAAAGGTAGTACCTGTGAAGAAGTTTTACAATGTAGACTGAACTGTGGTCATGTCCACCAGTGCCCTCCTTCCAGTAGCCATGACTGTCAAGGTGAGTTATCCCAAGGTAAAAATAACACACAGAGCTAACAAAAACATATCTACAAGCTCATGCCCATAATTATAGGCAAACTAACTTGCCATACTAGGAAAACCCCTATAATAATGTGCTGCTGAAGTAAAGAAATTGAACATTCAATTCTAGAACAGGTGTAATGTGGCTGTTTCACTCTGAATTGCAAAACAATGTATCCTCAGAATGGGACAATTACAAACATAAAAGTAGTATTATTTTAACATTATTATTTTACAGTTAAATTTGAATTAACATTCAAATTATACAGTTAAATATAATTCTAGAATTTACACAGTAGAGGTAAAAATATTTCTCTTACTGTGTTATATGCATTCTTTGTGGAAGATATCACAGGGTGACACTGTTCCATACTTAAATCTATGGAACTGTCTACTAGGAAGAGCTGTCCAAACAGCATAAAAGAGAAAAGCAATGGAAATTAGTACCCAAATTATTTTAAATCTAAGTTAAAATGGTTAGGTTTTTTCTATAGTTTAAATTCAAAGATTGTTTTCGGTTTTGAGAGTAACTATTTTGATGTTATTTTCAACTTTGGCATAAAATTCAGGCAAAGGGAATTCTGAAGTCTATTTAATTTGCTCATCTTGGATCTGGAATACCCTGGTTCAATATCTTCCCCTACTTGATGAGTCTTGAATCCATTGCTCTCATCAAAGTCTTTTAGTGGTCAATTAGGCATTGCAAAGTCCCATTCTTTGTCTTTCCTTTTGATGTTGTTCCATTTTTTTTAAAACATTTTTATAGGAAAAAAAAATTATTCTCTTGTTCAGTGATTGGGACATTTCCTTATGATTTAAATAGGTCAGATGAAGTAGAAAATCTCCTGGAGAGCCAGAGAGAGCTACATGTCTCCAGAGTCTGTGATAAAGCCATTCATGTGAGAAAAAGGAATTCTTGGTCCGACAGCAACAGCTGCATGGTTTATTTAATCTGCCTCTTTTAACTTATTCTCTCACAGCTTTGGTAGGACTTTGAACCTATGAATTATCTGGTTTTTGTAATTTATTCTCTCTTTGTATGTGGGAAACATAATAAGTGCTTTTTGCTATCCTTTGTATACAGTGAACTAACTGGATAATCACATATGGTCAAAATGTGTAAATGGTGTGTCAGAGGTCTAAACTGATGTCCCTTGGAGTAATGGGACTATTGTATTAAGAAAGAATGTGTGATTTCTCCACTATTAGGAGACTGTTTTGTTGGGTAATTACTATGGAATAATATCTCTACTTTTTTTTATTCAATTAATTAAGAAGATGCCAGGAGCTACAATAGTATGAATGAAGCCCAATATTATACATTTAGGGTGCAATTATATTAAACTATTCAAGTAATTAGACTTATGCTCTGAAGAAAGAACCAAATAAGCCAGAGAGAAAACACTGGCTCCAAGAACTTAATACATTTATAATATAATTTAGTGTAAAACAAGAACTTCAAGATAAGCTCTAATGGTACATTCAGCAAGATGGCAAAACTTCATAATTAATAACTTCTTCAGTTATTATCAGGTGGAATTAGCAAGGAGTCTTTCACATGTAATAAAACACAGCTTTCAGCTTTGCCATCTGATTTTTTTTTTTTGTTTTGTGAAAGCAGAAGACATGAATTGAGGTCTTGCTTTTTTTATCCATGGGGAATACAAGCGAGGATGTAGATAAAATAATTCTGAAAGCAATGAAAACCTTGCTTGTTTTAATCTCCAGACTGGAAAATGTAAATACGACATCAAATTTCTCATCCTTTATTCCGCAATTTCCATGACATAAATGTATCCTATTTCTCAGGAAATCAATAACAGGCTAACTTCGCTGGGCTAAACTGCTGTATTTCTCCAGGACATGCTATCCTCTTTTTTATCCTCTTTTAGATTTCTTTGGTAGCAAGAGATATGCACTCATCTTTGTAGTGATTGTTCAGTACTGAGAGCTCACAGGTTGTGTCTGTTAATGGGCACTAGATTGTTAGCATTATTGTTATTTTGCCAAAGACAAAATTAACAGAAAGAAAGCATCATCAAACTAAACATAATTCAAATAGTTACAATCCCATGGTACCCTGTTCAGAGCTGGTCATGACTTGTTCAAATTTCTCAGATTCTATTCCTCCAATTAGATACTCATTTAAATGAAATTTTGAGAGAGAGAAGCATTTTTTAGATTTCTTGTCATACTGTGGTCCAAGACATTGAAAAAAACCCCAAACCTTACTAAAAAATGTAAGTTTATTAACTTTTTATTGCACAAAGTAAGCAAAAATAGTTTTGCACTCTTTTGGATGTAATGTTTTCCTAATTAAAGATAGTATCCAATGCCACTAATGTCATTTTATAACCTAAACTTTTTCCAGCTTTTAATCTGTGTGAGCCCAAACAATTCATAAATAAAACATCTTTGGGGATCCAAAAGAGTGTTGCTTCTGTAGCAGTTCTAATAAGGAGCTCACATGCTTCATGTTGCTGGGATTATTTGAAAACTGCATGTGTCCTCCTCTCAGTCTGAGAGTACAAAACACTGTCCAAAAATCAGCTCTTCCACCATGGAGATCTCTGTGGGATGAAGGCAGAGATAACTGGCTAGCTCTGGATAACTCACAAGAGGAATAGCTGCCTCCTGTGCCAGTCAGAATTTAAATAGGTCCAATACTGTTGAAATCCTTTTTTCCCAGTGTAATGCCACGATTGGCTGGTGTTGTGCACATACCACTTGTTAATAATGATAAGATCATGTGGAGCATGGTGTCAGTGGTTCATCTTAAATATCTATAATATCTTGAATATCACTTTTACGAGCTGAAAGAAGTGAGAATCGGTTAATTTTGGAGGGGTTGGGATATTTGCTTCACTCTGCATCCCATGTGCTACCTCAAGTGACTCCAGCTCCAGGGGCACTCTGCTCAGCAGGGAGGAAAGCTCTGGCAGGAAGATACTCTTACTGGTAGGCAGCCAAATCTGCCCCAAATCACACTGTAGTCAGGATCCTGTCCCGACTTGTCCTTATGGCTTCATTCCCTTTTTATCTTCTCTTCTTTCTGGTCCTGTCTTCATAGGAGTCTTTCAATTCTCTCATCTGACAGAGCAGCAGAAATCATGTTCTAATAGCGTGTTCAGAGCACTGCTGGAGAAGTGCTGTGTTAAATTCCTGAGAAAGCTGAATTCCTCTGACTGACTGCTGAAATCTGCTCTGAAAGACGGTGTGGACCCTCCGTTTCAATTTCTTCACAAATAAAAAGGAAATTATGCACAATTCCACAGAAAGAGGATGCAAGAACACCTTTCTTACAGCTTCTGTATTTTATGCTGCAACAAATATTTTGGGGTTTTGCCCTGACTGGTGAACTTGCCACTAATGAGATGTGGTCTCATTAGTTGCATTATTTTTTTCATTATTCAGCTAATGCCTTATGAAGATTAAAAATTAAAATCTATTTATTTATTTATTTATTTAAACTAAGGTGAAAGGTGATAAAGAGAGCTTCCTAGTCCATGATTAGCATGCAAAAAATTCCCTTTTATCCTCAGAATCATAGGTATGTCTAACCTTGTCACAGCTGCAAATCACTTTAATTGGCACAGAAACTGAGAAGAGCACAGACAGGGTGATCACAGACTTTCTGAATGATAACCCATCAGTTGGCTAAAACAGTCACTACCTCATCTTTTTAAGGGATGTGCTGAATATTTATCAATTTTTAATTATATTTGAAAAGTTTAAATACACCATCTAGGACTTTGTCACAGTAACTTCTTTAAAATCTTCCAGAGTGACAGAAAATTCGGTTTTGCTCTATGGCCATGGTTCCATTCTTAGAACTACCTCCTGATTTCCTACTGCTATCCTAAATACTTTGAATTTTCTTTTTACAGATGGTATGCCTCCACTGTCCTGAAACATCGATTATGTACACTACACTTCAAAGCTTAGAAGTAACAGGTCTCCTTGAGGCTGCATATACTTGTCTTTATGCAACCAGTTCAGTGGAATTCTTGACTTGATTTTCAAGAAATTCTTCCTATATATATCATACATATATATATATATATATGCACTTATACACACACATACCTATAAAATTAAATATATCTTTATACATACCCATATTCAATAAAGAGAGTTGATCTATCAAAAAAAGTGCCATTCACAGGACATATATTTTGTCTCATCCTCTAAATTGAAGATTCTGAGTTGATGGATTTTTTAAAATTTTATTTTCCAGACTATATAACCTCACCCATGCCAATGGACACTAGGTTTCTTTCACTGCTGTTATTTTCTCACTTTAAGGCAGAAGTTAATTGGAAACTTTTTTATGTCGCTATTCATTTCTACAAAGAGGAATTTGCTACTTGTCAACAGTTGTCCTAGGACTTTTCTCTAGTTTTCACCTATAGAACATTTGACCTCTGCTGTGGAACAGTATTTTTATTAGCATTACAGTTATCTGGACAGGAGCTCTGCTCCCTCATTTTGATGCTTTTTCTTGAGTTCTCCAGAGAGGCTTTGATCACTGACAAAACTGCTTTTTCATGACCTCATTTAATATGCAGAATAAGCTTCACTACCAGGTGCCATGGTTTTCCTTCACTGAGATTTCCCTAAGGACATCCTGGCCTTTGTGTAAATCTCCTTGTGACTCCTTTGTTCTTCAAACTGTAGGTAGTGCTGAAACTCCTAAATCTGCATTTGAAAATGCTCTTTCTGTGATTTTTTCTTTCTCTTTCTTCTATTTTTCAGTGAGACTCTAGCCAACCCCTTTCCTGTATCTGCACATATTTGAAATGAGGTTTCTCTGGCTGTCTTCCACAGCCATATTTTGAACCCTGGGGCTTCCCAGAACACTTTTCTTCCACTCAGATTTTGGCTCTCACTTTTTATTCTGGATCTTTTAAGTGCATACATCTAAATGAAAAACTGCTCTCGTACTGTACTGCATGCTGTCCCCCTAATGGAACTATTGCACGCTTTATTATAGTTATATAGAGATATAGATGACAGTTTATTCTGTGTGGCTGAACATTTCCAAAGCAAATTTCAATCTTCAAAGTTATAATTAGTCTTTTGTCTCTCCTGTTCTCTACTAAAGATGTCTGTCATTGCGTGAAGCACAGCACTAGTCCCATGGAGGACTGCACAGGTGTGTGAAGCTACTTGCTCAGGTTTCCAAAGTGCAAAATGTGTGGACTTTGCACTTCTGTCCCAACATCATACTGGCCCCCGAAAGACTTTATTAAATAAGACAGGAAGTGAAACTTTAAGGATTTGCCTTTATGCGTTAATTCATTTTGAATCAGAAACTCTTATATTGCCAATTATATTAAATCTGTTGGTTCCATCTGTTTCAATTCAGTTGAGCACTAACTGCACAATCGTAGCTTCATTAGTAAATGAATTATGTTCAGTAAGTTTGCATTCCAAAAGCAAATGGATTAAGGCATTTGTACACTATCCTAAAAATACTCTTAAGTACACAAAGTGAATAAATATTTCTCTCTACAATAAATATTGCAATGAAAAAATTGATGTTGCACAAGTAGAATGTTACACATCAAATGCATACGCCTGACCTACCCAGTCCAGGGAACCTCTGGGAAATGTTAAGTGTATTTTACATGGTAAAGACTTAATGGTTTTCAGACAGATAAGAATCTGTAGTGCAACAATTTATAGGTCATATAACATGGAGTGAACTTTCAGAGACTTCTTTTTTCATTAGCACAATACAGTTTACAGGATGCAGCCACATCCTCAGCAAAGTATGAGACCCCAGGTCAAGCTTTGGTCCATGAAAGCGTTCTGCCTGCCAGCCCTATGAAAAACTGCAGATCTCACAGCATGAAGAGCTTGAGTCTCAGTGATCCTCAGCTTTTTCAGGTGATCCAGAAGTTTTCATGGGGGTAGAAGGAAAGCAGTAAGTACCACAGCAACACGGCGGTGCAGAGCGATATTTCGGCCACATCCCATGAGGTTTGCACAGTGACCATTAGGTTTCCTGGGAAGGGGTAGTGGGTCTCCAGATCCTGCAAGGCTGCAGTTTGAGGTAAAACAGCTTTGTGAGCTCTGTTGCAATTTCCCTGTTCTGGGCAGCATGGTCCCGGGGGAGCCGTGTAATACCAGGGAGTTACATGTTTGCACCTTCTGAAGGTCACTGCCAGGGACTCTCTGTCACAGGCAGAACATTAATGCTTTTCATTACACATCCTTCAGGTTCAGCACGTGTCAGGGAAAGAACTGCCTTGTACCTGTGAATACCCCTGCCTGCAGGTGCAGGAGATTTCCAGCAGGAATAGCAAGAGAAAGCAAAAATGTGGTTTGACCTAGTGCAGTTTCACTAGAAGGGCATGACACGGAGGTGGGAAAATAAGGGCCAGCCAATTCTCCAGCACAGCAGTGAGAAGGGGAACAGCATAGGAAAAAAAAAAAGGAAATAGCTGAGCTGGTTCCTGACAAATATTATACTATTTATAGTTCATAATCTTTCAAATAGAAAGGATTTTGTGAAATAATAGCTCTGGGGGTTGATTTTTTTCCATTTCTTTGTGATGCTACATCTTCCAGACTATCCCTTCTTTTAGATGTTAGCTTCTTCCTTTTGAAATTTAGTCTACATTATTCCATTAGGGTTCAGAAAACCAAACAAATAAAATCACACAGAAAAAGATTAGACCTAGTCTTTAGGGGCTTAAGAAGACAGAATTAGTCTATTTCTTTAAATTAGGCTTTTTTTTCTTTTTTTTCCTCCCAGAAAAAAAACAAAAAAAAACAAACAAACCAACATTACTATCTCGTGCTTACAACCAGTCCCTGAGGCTATGGAAAGTCAATCACACATCAGGAAGAGGTAGGTGAATATAGATAAATCCTGTTTCTATTTCATAAAAAGAATCCTGGAAGGCTCTGGGTTGTCAGTAGTCCCACACCCTCATCTTCTCATTACCCATTTGCCTCCTAGACCTTAATATCAATGAATGTTTAGGGTTTGGGAATCTGATGAATCAGAAAGATCTCCTACACAGACTGTCTTGTGCTGTTCACAGTCAACAGATCCACTGCAAATCTTCAGTGGTCAGGAACATCTTTAATTGTGAAAAAAAATGTTGGTAAGGAGTTCAGGTTCATTGAGTAGCCAAGATTTTTGTTAGTCAAAGAATATATGTGTGTATGTGTA
>VZTH01005949.1:115500-180569 GCA_013397815.1 Aleadryas rufinucha
TGTGTATGTGTATATATATATATATATATATATATATATATGTATGTTTAAAATGTTATGTTTTTCATTCTTAGACAAAGGATAAATTCAAACTTGGAAGAGAAAAAGTTAAAAATCCAGTCATTTTACTTTTCACTTGTTCCAGCTAGTGAAAGAAACAGATCCTAAATCAGTCTGAAAAAATAATCAGGCAAAATGCGAAAGGACGTCGTCATCTTTGCAAACCAAAATTAAGCTGTCACAATCAAAGTTAAAACTAATGTGATATCTCTGTGAGACGACTGATGAATTTTTCAGCCTGTAGTGGCAAATCAAGCCAGCAGAATAATAGTATGTGCCAAGTGTTGATTGAATGAATAGTGCCACAATCTTTTTTTTTCCTTCCTTAAAAGATGCTGGCTAAAAGCATTCCTGTTCTCCTCATCTCCAGCAAGCCTTTTCCAACAGTGTAATATTTTCACAGTTCAGCTCCAATGGACAGCTGTTTAATACTGGATCATTTCACTGCCCTGATTCACATTCCAGTCCCACAGCCTGGAAGGTGTACACATCCTCACCTTTGTAACCATGAGGGAGGGTTTGATCAGAAGGTGGTCAGATGATCCCTGCAATGTAAATTATTATATGATTCTACAGAATTCCAGAGAAATTCTACAAAATAGACTCAATTCTTCCTCCTGGATTCATCCAGTCATACAGGAGTGAATGCAACTAAAGTAATTTTGCTTTGCACCCATGAAATCCTAGCCAGGGGAGGAAGGTGAGCCATAAAAAAGCAATGTGATGCAATCAGCATGGCTATTTGGAGTTTAGTACTATTCTCAAAATAAATCTAAAAATATAGTTTAGCCTGTGCTTTCTCCAAATTTCTTTTATTTCTCTTTATCTGCACTTGTAAGCCACAGTAATGATGCAGTGCTGCTATTACTACCATAGATGATGAAGGGTATATGATGAAATTTTCATTTACTGCAAAATCCTTTCTGACATTTTTATAGAGAAAATCAGTGGAAACTCCACTCCAGAAATGCTGAGATGCTTGGGATATTATACAGATAACTATGGAAAAAACAGCCACAAAATGCTGCTTTTAAAATAATCCTGTAGAAATACCATGTAATACTTTATGAACGTGCAAATTTTCATGTAGTTGTTTACCTTTGGCTTTTCTATATAATATGGCAATATAAATATGTTTCAGGTAATCCGAATTCCACTTCTATTTCTTCCAGTTTTAATTTGGGCAGCTTAAGTGGCACTTTAGCTCAGATGGACGGATCCTTGCACTAAAAAGGCCAAGGCTGTGGGGCTCAATCCCTGTGGGGGCCACTTACTTAAGAGTTGGACTTGATGATCATTGTGGCTCCCTTCCATCTCAGAATATTCTCCAATTCTGTGACTCTCATGTACATTGTAGTGCTGCTGTCATTGACATATTTATAATCCACTCCCAGGATTTAGATAGTGTATCAGCAATGTATTTATATATATTTCATTAACAGCAGACAATGACAACAAAAAAAATGTCATTAATAAATATTAGTCAAGGCAGGCCCCTTAGAAATCCATTTTAGAATATTCACTTGGAAAAAAGTATTTTTTTTTTTCACAGCTGCATATAATAATTTTAATGTAGGATTTTCTGATCTTGTTCAATTGACATGGTTTCAAGAGCAAGTATTGACTGCAGCAGTGTATGAGGCCATCAGAAAGCAGTTGATAATGAGCTCTGACACAGTGAAGATGGAATTTTTGCTTTAAGGTGTGTGATTAAGGTGTGTGAAATTACAAGTGCTGGGATAATGTGTGACAAATGGTGAAGGAGAAATACTTTTAGCTTTGAATCACCTGCTGGTCTTTGAAAAATACATGTTCAAATGATAGTGGTATTATAAAAAATAGAAATTGTGTTTAAAGAAATAGAGAACTGGGAAAATACAGCTTATTTTTCAACATCAATGATATGAATAGTTGAGACAATGTTCTACTATTGTATCATCCAGGTGTGAAGGATGTATAATGCACTTCACCCTGTGAAGCCAAGTTTATTATTACTGACACTACTTGCATTTTTCACATTCTTATCTGCATCACCTGGAAGAAGTGATATATATGTAGTACAGATAAGATAGATAAGTGAGATAAAAACACTACTCACTTAAAAAAAAAATTGGTATAGACCTTTGCAGTTATATACAGATGTAACTGAGTGCATAATAGCAATGCTAAAAGGAGAATCTACTCAAAAAAATAATTTAAATAGTTGTTGCTTTCAAAAGTAACAGTCCAAAAAAAGGGAGGTTAGCAATCTCTCAGTGCATATAGGATTATGTGTATGTGTGCAGTGATTAAGAATACTGTCAAGACACAACCGTGTGGCATTGAGAAGGGAAACATGTAATTAGCAAGAAAAAAAAAAGAAAATCCATAGCAAATCAATTTTTAAAAGATACATCAGTAGAAAGTGAATTTGAAGAGACTACACTAGCACAGAGAGTGAAGAAGGGCTTTGTGAAGGCATGAATTTAAGGAAGAAGGAATTGAATGACAGATGATTTGCAAGCTAGAAATCTCCATTTGTTTCATGGAAGGAATGAAGGCATGGAGTGATTATTGAAGACTAGAAGAAGCTAGTGGGGAAGCAGGGGAAGGACTGCACAGAGAAAGCTTCCAGGAGAAATTTCAGAGCATTCTGAATGCAAGAATGAACCCAACTAAACCCTTGTAAGTGATACATGGGAGTTTGTGTCTGAAGTACTAAAAGACTGGAACAATAGAAATTGATATCTTAAAGCCATGATCCTCAGACTAAAAGTCCCTTTTAAGGCACAAACAGGCTGCCAAGGAAGACAAGTGTGACTTTGCTGCACATGGTGAGGTAGCTGAATCCTGTGAGACCTTAACAGTCCAAAGACACTTGTGTTTCCCCACTCCAAGAACCTGAACATGGAACATTTATGTTCTAAACCCCAGTGATGGAATTATCACTTGGAAAATGCTTCTAAGCCTCAGCTTTGGGGGACTTTTAGAAGGGCACTATGGACAGTCTTAACTGCATTAGCTTTGCAGTGTGAGTCAGCAAATGAGCACAATGCAGAGAGGAAAAAGAAGCAAGAAAGGGGAAAAAAAAAGATAAAAATTGTTCTGGGAGACCACACGTCAAGAATACACTTACAGGAAGTGTTTTTGTCTTAATTCGGATGTGTAACGATGTAAGGGTATTTCTGACAGAGTATTAATGACATTGTGACATTGAAATTCAAATTTTTGGTTCAAGAGGTACTGACTGTGATAGTGAATTCACATAGTTCTTGCAAGAAGGTTAATAGAATTATTGGCACTGTGTCTGAAGAGAAATAAAAGGATGTGAGGGAGCTCAAAATGGCCTGGGATTGAATCTGATATTGATTCATAGTAAAGGAAGGAGTGATATGAATTGTTTAGAAATATTTGGCTCTTGATATATCTGCTATAAATTTATGCTATAAATGAAGCAGATGTTAAAAGAAATAAGCTGTAAGGGCACAAGTAGAAAAGGAGCCAGCACACTGCTAAATATAACACATATGTACTCATTTGTTAGGAACAGGCAACGGGAAAACTGGAATACTGTAGACCTAGGTGATTGTTGCGTATGTATTGGGGTAGAGGGCTGGGACATGAGCCCTGGGATGCATTTGTCTCGGTGAAAATGCAGGATAAGACCATGCTAATTTTGTTTCTGTTCAGTTTCTTTTCCAAAGAACTGGTGGTGATAGATGTTAAGCAGTAGTGCTGTGCAACATCATCCCACGGGTATCAAATGAATAATCTCTGGATAGAGCAGTGGGTGTGATGACAGAAAGACCATGTGAGAGGTAATTACCCTTACCAAGGCTTTGTGAGTAACAGATAACTGGTTCAGCTGGGACCAGATTATGGATGCCTGTCCTACCCAAAACCAGTGTGTGCTCCCTGTTTCATTGCTGGAAACTCTTCCAGTCTGTACAAAAGGCTTGAAAAGACATTGTGAAACACAAGTTGATGCATGAGATTGGACCTAGGTCATTCCTCTGAGATAATTAACACACTTAACTGTCAGTCCTGTTCCAGCAAATCTTTAGATGTTTAAGGGGACAGCACTTTGCATCTGTTAGGGCACATTAGTCAAGGCTCAGCCTTAGAGTAGGGAAATTGACAAAGAGCTTCATGGCAGGAGTTGGTTTCCTAGGAAAGCTGAAGAAGCCCCATATCTACCCATGCTTGTCTGTAGTGACATGGCCATTGTAAATAGATTGATCTAATTTTATGGGGAGAGAAGGGGGTACACTTGGCAAAGTTGCAACTCTCAAAATACATTTGTATCTCTTTTCGTTTCTGCCGTATCCTAGTGAGGTAAGATAGGGTTGTCTCTGCAGCAGAAACCTCAGCAGAGGATGGTGATGTGGTAAATAGAGATTTCTTCTTATCTACCAACATGTTAGTCTCTGAGGTGTCTGGTGCACAGTTACTCAGGACTCATACTCCCAGTGCTCCCATGGGATATGAAGGACTCTCACAGCAGAGGAAAAGCAAGCAACATCATGTATAAAATACACCTACAAAGGCAACACAGACCTGGGCTGTGGAGGCTTCCCTAACCATCACTGGTTAGGTCAGCAGCATGCCTTTGGGAAAATAATTCTACTATGGATTTTCACATAGTGCTAAGAAAAGAAAAGGAAAAAAAACCACAAACAGAAATATCCTATCTTTTATTAATTTGTCATTGTTGGTTTTGCAAGGAGTTGTTAGGGGTTTTTTTTTTCGACTGCTGCTTTTAAAAACATCTTGTGTGTGTCTAAAAAAGGTGACATAGTATTTTCTGTATTTAAAAATTTCACTACTGTGGGTATTTCAACTTGGTCTTCCAAAAAAAAAAAAAGCATACAAAAAAAAAGAGAAGAAAAGTGAAGAGAAAAAATGTAACTGATCTATTTCTTCTTTTATTGAGCATTTCTTTAATCTTCTCTCAGAGGCAGTAGCTCACATGACTTAAGAACTTCATTCAAGAGGAAGCCTTTGTGAGGCAATTTCTACCTTTCTCTCAAGGTAGTCTTCATCCTATTTTTATATGGACAAGGCCTCTCTAGCATACTATCACAAAGTGTAGTTAAGCCAGGGCGCTGCGAAAAACATCCATTTAGCAGTCAAATATGTTCTATATCTTTAGCAGAGAAAAATTTCCCTTTTTTCTTTTTTTCCCCCTAGACTTGAAGCTTCAATTTCCAGCCAGTGTGTTGCTATGATTGCATCATTTCCCTACTCATAGCTGTTGACTCCAGCACCAGATGTCAGCTTCAGAAAAAGGGCACATCATGAGGATTTGCCTATAAGAAATATATTAAAAAAATGGTCTGGACTAGCAATAATATCTCTTCCTCTGTGAAGCCAGGCAGCTGACAGTGAAATGCTAATTAGGAATATATAAGGAGAGTTGCACTGTCTATCCAACTGAAATGCCATGAAATTTAACTAGCTTCCTTTCTGAGGGTGTGTGCCCCTGTGTGTGTGTGAGCAACAAACGTGGCTGATTTTAATATGGACTCTAAACAAGCACATGCAAACAAAATAACATCTTAGAGGTGCTGAAAATGAAACTCCCTGGCTTACTTAGAGATGATAATAAAAGGAGCATTATTTATTTGGGTTTGGTTCTCAATATTTCAGGACCACTGAACCTCTTTTTAAGAGACTGGAATTATTCAGGTAGGAATAGTGGAAACTTCAATTAGCACCATTTCTGACAAACCAGCTATGAGTTCATTAGGTTTTTACTGGACCGATGACAATACCTGTGTGTGAAAATCATCTTTAAATTATTTAAACACCATCTTACTGTGCTCTCATCGTTCTCCTGACCTGTCAAGACTCCTGTTCTGATTCAGGGGATTGCTCAGCTGGCCCTGCCATCTCTCCTGCTCTCGTCAAGGAGTCTGGGCTGCTTTTTACAGGCTCATGGGGCAGTAACAGCATCATAGCCTGTGCTGCCCTGACCATGTGGTGTCTTGTGAGAGAGGCATTCAGGCAGGTTTCATGTAACACCCTGTGAGCCTCATTTCTTCCAAAATGATCCCAATTTTGCATTGAAGAAAATGTCTCTTTGCTGCGTGAAGGGGTCCCTAAGTTGGTTACATGTTCAAAATTTGCACAGCTACTCCTCTCAATTGCACCAGACGTCAAAGTGACATGAACATCTCCAGCAACACAAGACAAGCTGCATAACTGGGGTTTTATGACAGAATGGTAAGTGATAAGTTAGTTAGCTGTGATACAGTATTGGTGGTAATGGGTATAATTGGGCTTCACAAATGACATCCTTTTTAAATGAATGGGTGAAGTTCATGTTTCTCTTACTTTTCTTGCTCAAGTACATGTGACCTCTAAAGGACATGGCACATCATTTATGTGAGTAAAGAAATAATTACTTTAAAAGTGTTAGTGAAAATATAGGAGGGTTGTTTGTTTGTTTGTTTGTTTTTTTAATTAAAAAGGGTTGTTTTCCTTTTTATATATAGGAAAATCTTAAATAAATATAGATCTAGGCTTCATGGCTAATAATGACATAACTTCACATAGACTTCAGTGGAGTCAGAAAGATTTTACAAGCTAAGGAGATAAATTCTTATTCCTGTATTTTCCTTATCTTATATTTTTATTTTCTCCAGTACATTCACTATCAACAGAAACCTTAGACAGCTAGGCAGGGCATTCTACAGGTCCATATTTATGCAGATGCTCCTTGCTTTATAGTACTTATTCATTCCCAAGCAGCAGTAATAACTAAGGACTCCTACTGAAGGCAAATTCTGTGTCTGTTCTGCATGGTTTACCATTGGCAATAATGAGAAAATACCACTTGCTTTAATTAAACAACAATAAATTAGAAGTGATGATTTACTGAGGATAATTGTTCTTTATTTATTAAAAAATGCAGCTTGATGTGTGTTGTTCTTTTCATGCAACATCAACTTCTTTTTAAGTAGTCAGTCTTGCACTTGCATGGTTCGTGCTCATCAAGTGCTTGCTGTAAGGCTGGAAACAAATGGTGATTAAAAACAGTGTCCGTTATGTTTTTGAAGGAGCTAATGGCCCCCTTTGGAGTTGCTAATTGGCAAGTTCTGCAACTCCAGGCTTTTGAGGTATGGTTGCCATGGAAAAATTGCTTTGAAGTTGGCAGTTGTGAATATTTGACCATGGTTTTTGCTAGTTTGGAGACAGGATGAAAAGCACTGTCATCTCTCCCACAGGGCAAAAGATAACTGGAGAAACTGTGCAAAATGATTACCCATCAGAGTGGGCAGAACAGTGGCAGATGATGACAAACAAGGTTTTCCCAATGGACTTAATTTCTCTGTTCTGCGTGGGGTTTTTTGAGTTGTGCCTGTTTTGGTTTTGGTTGGTTTTGGGTGTGTCTTTTTTTTGGTCGGTCCTTGATCTGATTAGAAGATTTGTGGATGAGCAAAGGTTAGTGACTTCCGTTTAACCCAAGCATTTGTAAAGGAAATGCAGTGTCCGGCACTGGGAGATAAGTTGAAGTTCCTGCAGTACAATATATAATTGCAAATAAAACAACCTACTGAAAAGCTATTTTGAGAATTCATATCTTCTGTATTGGAAAAGATGCAAACCAGTTTGTTTCAGTACGACTGAGAGGTACTCTTGTAAAAAGCTTATATCATAGCACAACATCAGGGAAAACAATACATGGCTTGCCCTCTCACACTACCTTGTGTCACAATTGGTGATGTTCCCCATTGACATATTAGCAAGCTTAAAGTCCTCCTGTCCTATTGTAACCTTTCTATTTTTAATCAGTTTGCAAGTTTGCCCAAAATTTAAACTGTCTTTGACCTTTACCTACATATGGACTGAATGCAATTAAGACAGAAAGATGAATGTTACATGTGAAAAAACCACCCTATTCTTGTTTTCTAACTTCTTGTTTTCTCACCACTACTCTCACAAAACAATGAAATACGTGGTGATATCACTGGACACCGGCCAGTTGTCCTCAAATATCTTTGCTTTTATGCCTCAGCTATATATTTCAGTTCCCTTTAAAAAAGATAACCCATCATATTAAATTGTGTGTTCATATGGATACTGGGCATGAATCTGAGCAAAATTAACCTATCCAGTTTTTTGATTTAAGGTTAATTTGGAGAAGATCTTTCAGGATGGACGAATAGTTTATTTTCTGGAGATACATTTATCAATATATCATGAAAAGGTCTTTTCGAGGCACACTGAGAGAGTGTTTATGATTCTTATATAAAAGATGAATTTTGAACAAAGCTTTACCTCATAATAGTCCTTAAAATACTAAAAATTTAAGAAGTATAAAAAATATACACAACATAAATATGATGGTCACACAACATAAATATGATGTGATGATGCAGAGAAAGCAAGATTTATTTTTTCCAATTATCTACTCTGACCTGAGGCAAATCAGACTTTCCTATCACCTTTTGAAAAATGAGAGTTTTTTAAGCTTAAAATTTTCAGGTAGAAGTAATAAAACTGTGTTCATAAACAGTGGATTTTTAATGTAGAATTTGAAAGTTGTGTATTCTTTTCTTGTTTGACATACACAAGGCCTACTTTTGGGATGAAAAGCAAAGTATTTTTTATATCAAAAAAGCATCCAAATGACTACAGCATGGATTTTAAGCATGGGCATGGATTTTAAGCATATACTGAGATTTCGATTTCTAAAGAAATTAGTTTGCATCTGTTGGATAGATTTCATTTTCTTAATTGGTCACAGTGAACTATGATTTAAGATGTTGCAATCCACTTTATTTTTTTAGTGTATAATTCTCTCCCCAAAGTGCTGGTTTTTATATTAAATAAAATTATTTTTTTCTTTTCTTCTAAGTCACAAGAATAACCCTTAGGTGACTTAGTGGCTATTGAATACCAGTAATTAAGGTCAGGGCTTTCCTGATCTCCAGTTCTGTCCTGCTAGCTGCTTGGTTATATTTCTTTTACAGGTTCAGGATTGTTAACATTTATATTCAGTCACAGGAGAGATTTATCTAGAGTACCTACAATTCAAATAACTTCCATAAAGAAGAACAAGTAAATGTTTTGGGGGTTTTATAAGGTACTGTTATAAAAAGATCTGAAATTGAAACTGAGATGGTCAGGAACATCAGAGGCCTCTGTGACAACTTGGAGCAATGAAAAAGAACAGTGTGGGCACACATATTTTGGAAGGTAATATGGAACAGATGAAAATTAATGTGAGGTGATGTACTTTCCTTATTACATAGGGAAGAATGAGATGACATAGGATGGAACTAGATACAGAATCTCAAGCTACTGAGGTCATAGTAAAGTCTTCTTTGTAGAACAGCAAAGAGAAAAGTCACAGCCCTTTGTACTTACAAGCCCAGAATTCTCTTGAGCATACTTCACATTACATTCTTTAGTACAGGAAATGCCAAAAAAACCTGGTTTTCCAGAGTAAGTGTGAAATGCTACTAAATTTTCTGTTTAAGAAAGGGTAAAAAATTGCTGATGTTGATGATAAAAGTAATATGAGCCAGAGTAAAGATATGTTGCACCACAGGAAGCAGATTCAGAAGAAGAACTCACCCGATATTTCAATCTGACAGCAAAGATGCTAGACTTAAGCTATAAATAAACTGAAACATGTCATTCCACTTTACAGCTTCTTCATTTGTGAAGCCTGCTCAATATGTCTTTTCTCTATCATATAGAAGGCCATTTCTTCAAATTTCTCACTTATGCCAATGTAAATATTTGTAATCTGTCTTAAAGGAATCTTTTTTTTTTTTCCCCCCATGTCCTGACCAGATTTAAAGTACAGAATATCTCTTGCAGCAGCATGACTGATAAAGTGATAAAGTGCAATGGCACTGTAGGTATTGAACAGACAGGACTCCCAATGTACTTTTGCTGTGTACATCAGCTGGGGTCCAGTGCTGCAAGTAAAAAACCAATATCGATCAGAAAATTGGGCTTTTCCCTTCCTTGTCTGCTCTGAGGATATGCATGTTACTCTGACAGGTGTTTTTACTAAAATAGGGCCTCATACAAAAGGTTTTATTTAAAATTCAATAGAGGCAGACTGGCCTCTCCACTCCTATGTGAGGACAGAGCAATGATCTTGCAGAAGCCTTAGGTTTATGCCCAGTGAGTTTTAACCTTCCCCCATTCACATTGGCCAAACATGATCTGAGCACCAAACTGTTTTGGGAAGCAAGACTCCCATCTCACTAAACCGAGAAGTAAATATATCAAGATGATCAAGATTCATTAAGTAATTGTCTCTCTCCAGCATGACATGCAAGGCTAATTCTGGAAGATGTGGGCCTAGCTTACAGGCTCATCTCCAAGGACTGTTTAATCATTATGGATAATCACAAACATGCAGAAATGTTGCATGATCAAAACCTGTCCCTTTCCAGGAAATGTCGTCACCGCTAGACTACAGAATCATACATATGTTTGCACTCTCATTCTGGAATAAAAGAATCTTGAATTTAATTTTTTTTTTTAAGGAAAGAGACTCTGACATGCAGCATGGGAAATCCTCCCCCCTCTCCTTTCACAGGTGCATGAGTACTACTGAAGTGGCTGGTACTCTGGTAATTAGGTCAGTGTCTGCAGTGATGAACATTTGAAGCTATTAAGCAAACCAGGGGATTGAAACTAGGATCCATGCACTCTATATTGCTGTTCTAACCACTGGGACACAATGGTAAGAAAAAAAAAAATCATCCTTTCTTCTTCTTTAAAAAATGCTTATAAACCATATAGAAATTCAAAGGATATACAGGACAAACAAGCAGAGACAATGAACTATGAATAGCAGGTAAACCTACTCACCATCCTGATGTAGAACCCTTTATTTTTAATTCCTGTTATGAGGAACATGGTCCAAATCAAATTTTTCTAGATCCCTTTCCAAGACACAGTAACTCAACAGATCTAGAAACCACAAAGATAACACCTGGGGACTATGTTTGAAACTTTGCTGTTTCTGCCTTCAGTAGTTTTGTTTCCTAAATACCTTTCTTAATGTAGTACAGTCATGTAATTGTTACTTCAGTTTTTTACTGGTTTTTTTTTATATCTATGTTTTCTTTCCCGAGATAAATCACAGGTTAATCTTCCAGAGCTTGCCTTTTTTTTTTTTCCTCCAAGTGTATTTGGACAAAGGTATAATTGATTGTCTTTATGGCCATTTATACTTTGAAGTGATATTTAAAATATCAGTATTTTTATGGGCTTATTTTATTTCAATGAACACGGAGGATTTGTATATAATAGATATACTTGGCTCCATGCCTGCAATGCATTTTGCACAGCTCTTCTTTCTCTTTCTAAATATACCAACGACACAGTTCCACTAAATTCATTAAGGAAGGATAGACAACGTTATTCAAGTGAAATGCCACACGAGTGCTTTTAAAATGCAATGTTTATTGTCTTTTTCCAACAGTTAATAACAGGCTGATGAGAATTTAGCGTGCAGGAGAGGAGAGACCTGCAAGACATCATAAGCACTATTGATTTTTCTTAAGTGCTAAAGCTTTTAAAGGGATTCCTACAAAGACACTTGCTATATGGAACAGGACTCTGTGCTTTGTCAATTTAGCTGGACAGCTGAAGAAAGATATAGACTGGAAAAGTCAAAGAAATGGAGAGACCTCTGGGGTTAATAAAAGTGAAGCTAGGTTCCTCCCAAATTGCTTTGTAGACAATTGGAAAGGCATCACAACCATTCAGCTTCACTCCAACGGAGCATCTTATGCAGGAGGTGTTATCAGCCCCGCTCTTAAAAGGTTGCAGAGAGAGACCCAGGTTAAGTTATACTTCAAAATTCCTCAGAAATTGGGGATACAGCCAGTCACATTCATAACCTCAGATCAATATCAACCATATGCATGACAAAAATCTCTCTCATAGAGCCAAATTCACAAATAATGTCACAATGCTAAATGATCTGTTTCAACCTCCCATTACACTTGCTGTTCCCTTTCTGACAGATTACTGCATGTGGCACTCGTCTTACCATGAAGTGTATACTTTCCCAAGGCCAATTGCTGAGCAAGAGATCCATCAAGGCTCCTGAAATGCATTTTCAAAGAGGTTAAAGTGATCTGGTGATGTGCTGAATTTGAAGTTTTTTTCTACTTAGAAAACCAAAGTCCAGAAGGCAGCAATTTAAAATGAGGTTAGGAAGTTATTTACAATATATTTGTTCTTCCTATATGGTCAAAGGCGTGTTTTGAGGCTTTTTATGAATGTTTTGACAATGTGAAATGAAGTATCAATAAATTAAGCTGAGTTAGTTCAAATCTCTTACTGGCCTTTTAACTTTTCATGGGGTAAGTACAGATCAGATATCAAAACTGAATATCAGAGTATTTGTTATAAACAACTTACAGGGAGGATGGAGATGCAGCAGTAGACCAGAAATGTGGTACTTACATAGTCGATAAACAAATTCTTCACTAGCTGAAAGCAAGCCCAGATTTTTGCCTCAAGCATGCTTTAATCTGTACAAGGAAAATAATTTCTGCTTTGGTTTTGCATAGAATTACAGCATCACAGAAAGAGATATTGGCTGTGTGTAAATACATCTATCCTAACCTTTGAGGGTTTAGGGAATACTTGCACGTAATATGAAATTTGGTCTTCCCAATAAATCAGTAAACATCAGGAACTCTCACAGTGCTTGCTTTAGTTTCGTTTTGATTTCGAAAGATTGAAATTGAAAATTTTTCAGCAGTGAAGTTTTGTGGTAAAATCTAAATCAGGAAAGCAATGCAGGGGCTAAAAAGACAGTTTGCCACCTAGATTTTTTTTCCTTAGCCGCTGTGGGATGTTATCAGAGCTGTTCCTGAAGTCTCCAGTCTGTAATAAGGTTATGCAAACTTTAACAGACAAAGGACTAACTCTCCTAGGTTAAGGAAGGGCCCTTTACCTTGCTTTTGTTACATAAATCATGTAACAAAAAATGAGGGACCAGGAAACCCAAAAAGATCAGGGCACTGTGGAATTAGTAACATAGGATCATGGAGCTGTAGAGAGTGAATATAGAAAAATGCAAGACAGGAACAGGAACAGCCTGTACCCAGTAATGGAGGCAGAAGAAAAGTTCATATCCTCAGGTAAATACCATGACATGTGAAACTCCTGCTGCTTTTTTGGAGAAAATTGATTAAATCTTACTGAGTTAAAGTACTAAGAAGAAAAAAAAAATTAAAAGGCACCTCTACTTTTCAGACAGGTCTGTTAATAAATAACCTGAATTGCATTGCAAATGGTTTTTATTCTCGTGTAAATAGCAGTGGACAGTCTTTTTCAGAGAAAAAAACAAACTCTTATCAATAATGGACTCTCCAACATCCTTCAAACCAAAATGAGTGTGAAAATAGCATTACAGCAGCCTTCCAGGACCTAAAAGGGGCCTACAATAAAGATGGAGAGAGACTTTTTCCAAGGGCAAGTAGGGACTGGACAAGAGGGGATGACCTTAAGCTGAAGGAGAGTAGGTTTAGATTAGATATCAAGAAGAAATTCTTTACTGTGAGAGTGGTGAGGCACTTGAACAAGATGCCAAGGGAAGCTGTGGATGCCTCATCCCTGGAAGTATTCAAAGACAGGTTGAATGGGGCTTTGAGCAACCTGGGCTAGTGGAAGGTGTCCCTGCCCATGGNGCTGTTCCCTAAGTCTCCAGTCGTAATAAGGTTATGTAAACTTTAACAGACAAAGGACTAACTCTCCTAGGTTGAGGAAGGGCCCTATACTTTGCTTTTGTTACATTAATCATGTAAAAATGAGGGACCAGGAAACCCAAAAAGATCAGGGCACTGTGGAATTAGTAACATAGGATCATGGAGCTGTAGAGAGTGAATATAGAAAAATGCAAGACAGGAACAGGAACAGCCTGTACCCAGTAATGGAGGCAGAAGAAAAGTTCATATCCTCAGGTAAATACCATGACATGTGAAACTCCTGCTGCTTTTTTGGAGAAAATTGATTAAATCTTACTGAGTTAAAGTACTAAGAAGAAAAAAAAAATTAAAAGGCACCTCTACTTTTCAGACAGGTCTGTTAATAAATAACCTGAATTGCATTGCAAATGGTTTTTATTCTCGTGTAAATAGCAGTGGACAGTCTTTTTCAGAGAAAAAAACAAACTCTTATCAATAATGGACTCTCCAACATCCTTCAAACCAAAATGAGTGTGAAAATAGCATTACAGCAGCCTTCCAGGACCTAAAAGGGGCCTACAATAAAGATGGAGAGAGACTTTTTCCAAGGGCAAGTAGGGACTGGACAAGAGGGGATGACCTTAAGCTGAAGGAGAGTAGGTTTAGATTAGATATCAAGAAGAAATTCTTTACTGTGAGAGTGGTGAGGCACTTGAACAAGATGCCAAGNGAGAAAATTGATTAAATCTTACTGAGTTAAAGTACTAAGAAGAAAAAAAAAATTAAAAGGCACCTCTACTTTTCAGACAGGTCTGTTAATAAATAACCTGAATTGCATTGCAAATGGTTTTTATTCTCGTGTAAATAGCAGTGGACAGTCTTTTTCAGAGAAAAAAACAAACTCTTATCAATAATGGACTCTCCAACATCCTTCAAACCAAAATGAGTGTGAAAATAGCATTACAGCAGCCTTCCAGGACCTAAAAGGGGCCTACAATAAAGATGGAGAGAGACTTTTTCCAAGGGCAAGTAGGGACTGGACAAGAGGGGATGACCTTAAGCTGAAGGAGAGTAGGTTTAGATTAGATATCAAGAAGAAATTCTTTACTGTGAGAGTGGTGAGGCACTTGAACAAGATGCCAAGGGAAGCTGTGGATGCCTCATCCCTGGAAGTATTCAAAGACAGGTTGAATGGGGCTTTGAGCAACCTGGGCTAGTGGAAGGTGTCCCTGCCCCGGCAGGGGATTGGAATGAGATGAGTCTTTATTTAAGGTCCCTTTCAAACCAGACCATTCTATGATTCTGTGATTCTGATATGACAAATTAAGTTTAACTTGGTCTAACTTTTTCCTTTTGTCAAAAGCTTTGCCAACAAAATGAACTCCCCATTGCCAACATCCTCTGAATTATGATAGGTAGTGTACACATACACTTGCACACTTCTACACTTGGATATTTTCAATTAGCTCAGCTGGACTATGGCTTTTTGAAACACCTACCTTATTTTTCATGGGGAAAAATAATTATGAAGTTATTATTAAGAGAGCTCCAACAGAAAGGACTGCCAATCAAAATGTAACAAATTGAAAAGGTCAAGTATTTCACTTTAACACACTCAGAGTCAGAACTCTCTTTGTTCTTCAGTTTCTTCAATGCTTCAATTAATTCAATTAAAGTAACTTTAAAGCTAAGAAGTGTTGTCATAGATCATAACCTTTAGAAGTGTCTGCATTCTTTCTTACACATTTACCTTACTTAGCATATTTTAATGATATCTCAAGGAAGAACTGCGTTAAGTGCTCCTGGCTTCTAAAAAAAGAAGAAAAAAAAAAAAAAGTAAAATTAAAAAATAAGAAAGCGGGCAAAGGCAGCCAAGAAAATTTGGGGGAATATNNAAAAAAAAAAAAAAAAAAAAAAAAAGTAAAATTAATAAATAAGGAAGCTGTCAAAAGCAGACAGAAAGATTTAGAGGTATTATATTTAAAGATCAATACCCATTCATACAGTGAACTGGACACAGAAAGAGAGGAAAAAATAGAGTACTGGGAAAAAATTAATTACAGTAAAATGTTTAATATATCTCCCATCGGCATCCCTGCACTTTCTCTCAAGAAAGGTTGATGGCTGTAGGGTGGGTTAAAGGAGATAACTGGATGAAAAAAAGGAGGAGGAGGAAGCACATACCTGGAAATTTGGGTGACTGCCCTACATGAAGAGCTGACCAGCTTCCTAAGGTCAGTCTGGGTGATCTTTCAAAACATTTGAGGGAAACAAAGTTGGGTCATTCCATCATTTTGAACAAGACTGGCATGGGAATGTTGTATGACCATCCCCACCAAAAAGGTGGTAAAATGCCCTGTTAGGGAGGCAACATGTCTGTCCTGATCCTTTTACCCTTATGGAGCCATCTCAGGAAATGGGAATGCCGCTGCCATCTACTCTGCAGGAGGACTAAACTGGTTCCAACGGATCAAACCATCTCCATCCAGTCTAAACCAGATCAAATTGGTCCCAACCTGTTCCAACAGTTCATACACATTTAAAACAAACCAAACCAAGTAAAACCAGTTCAAACTGTTCCCAGCTGGTTCAAACCATTTGAAACTGGTTTGAACTAGATCAAACCAGTTTAAAATGGACTAAACTCATTCCAACTGGATAAACCTGTTTCAACCAGTTTAAACCAAATCCAACCAGTTTCAACTGGATCAAATCAGTTCAGACAGGTTCCAACCAGTCCTAACCAATTTAAACCAGATTAAACTGGTTCCAACCAGTTCTAGCCAGTTCAAACTGGATCAAATCAGCTAAAACCAGTTGAAACTGTTTTAAAATGCTTCTATAACCAGTTCAAACTGTATTAACTTGGTTCCAACTGGATCAAACAGGTTCCAAACAGTTTAAACCAGATAAAACCAGTTCAAACTGGTTCCAAACTGTTGTAACCAGTTTAAACAGGGCTAAAATGGTTCCAACCAGTTCAAACCAGTTCCAACTGCTTTAAACCAGATCAAAACAGTTCTAGCCAAATTAAACCAGACTAAACTGGCTCCAACTGCTTCAAACCAATTTTGACCAGGTCAAACCAGATAAAACTGGTTCAAACCAGTTTAATTCAGTTCAAGCCGTGTTACACTTGACTAAGCTGGTTCCAACCACCCAACCTGGTGACCTCCAAATCTGGGAAGCAAAAAAAACCCCTAAACCAGCCAGAAAAGCCAACCCCCTCTACCTCCTGTCACTAAAAGGCCAAGCTACTGCCAGGAATCCAAGGCTGTTACCTGTGAAAGCATTTGCAGCCAGGAAACAGTCACTGCTTTCCTCAGCTCCCTTGAAAGAACAGAACAACTGGCAACTGATGTGACATTTTCCAGCCTTTTATAATCCCCTTGATCCCTCAGAGGGGATGGCAATTTCCAGACTGAAAAACACTGCTGGAAATACTTTTTTTTCAGATTATTTGCAAGAATAATTTAAGAATGACAGTCAAATCTTTTCTAAACTGGGATTCATCTGCCTCTTTTTTGATCCCACACATTACTGGTTTATGCTGAACAAGAAGCTACAAGGTAAAAATGCTCTCTTCTCATATGTGGACCCCCCAATTAAGTGTTACTTGGTAGGTTATGTTCTGCAGGTTAGGAAATGCAAGTTTAAAACAACATGGATTTTTATGTTCCTTGTACCACCCTGGGACAATCTTCCTTGCCATGTTGAAAGGAATGGAATAAAAAACCCACCTCAAAAAGGAGTCATTCCTTTCACCAAAGTACTGATGCATTTCTTAGGCAAGAATTATACCCAGTTGTATTTAGATATATAAATACTTTTCCCTTCCCTCCTCTGTCAAAGTCTATAATACCCTTGAATACCAAAATAAAACAGCAAAACAAAATATGGATTATTTGTAGTCACACTCTGTATTGTTTAGAAGAAAAAATATTTTTCTGAGCACCTTTGTTCGGTGCAATTACTAATAAAATTTGCAATTTACGCAAATATACCACTGTTTGTTCAAACATGGCATCTCTGGAAGGCATTAGTTCAAAGATACTGTATTGATTTAAATTGAAATGAATTACCTTTCAGGGAAAATGCATTAACTTCAGTGGAGAGACATGGCAGTGAATATAAATGAAAATAAAAATTATTTCACTAGACTATTTTGGCCTCAGTTCATATGATTTTTTCTTCCTTTTTTTTTTTTTTCCTTTTGTGAAATAAATTGAATCCAAACCAACACTAGCTTATGACATTGTATATGTATGAATTTCAACAAGGATGAAAAAAAGATGGAGAAATAGAAGAAGTATGAAATATGAATCAGATGGCCTTAAGGTCCTTCCTTTCCCCAAGGATTTTGCCTACCTACCCTTATTTATTGCCTGATTTAATAGACACTTGAGGAATTTTATTTTATTATTTTGGGGAGGGAAGAGTAAATCAATTTAGGCACTTAATGGGATTTCTGCTTTAAATAGTCCTGTGAGCAGACTGATTAATGTATTTTATTTTGTGTATCTTCCAGAGCAATAAAGCCATTTGATTTTTGTCCCACATTGCTTCTCATACATAATATTTTTATGAGAGTCCCCACTAAAGAATATACACTTCAAGTCAGAATTTTTCTCTACTTACTAAAATTGAATTTTCATCTTAATCTTGCAAATAAGATTTGGTGTGCCAGAGCTAATAATTTGCATTCTGAGGATCACACAACAAGAAGATGAACAACAACCACAAGAAAAGAAGTATATACGTGTGCATGCATATATATGTGTGTGTATATATATTTATATATATACGTATATATGTATTTATGTAATCGTTTTAGGTAAATTTGTTTTACTCACAAACGTGAAGTCATTATAATACATGCGAAAATATGGACTAGTGAAGTAAGACGTCAACGTTAAAGGCTTTCATCAAACTGAAGGAAGGAGCTGACATCTTTTCTACAACTTAGGTCAGTATTATACAGCCACTACATTAAACTGCACCTGTATTAAATTGTGACTTTAATCCAAATTTTTGTATCAGTACATTTAAATTAAAATAAACGCCATTCATTATTCCTTCCGTGTTTCTCAGCTAACATTTTGGCGATGTTGTGACAAGTTGGAATTCTGTAGTTCCTCTTTGGTCAACAGTAAACTTACCTTTTATCGATTTCATTTAGAGTCTTTATTCCCCAGCTAATCTTTCTTGGGGGCCATCCAAAAAAGTGGACTCAAGCCCTGAAGCAGGGAACAAGCTCTGCTGTGATGTTGCAGAAGGATGGTGATTGATTGCATTAGTTTTGAGAGGCTGAGGGTAGCAAAGAGAAGGAAGAGCTGACTGTAGGAAAGGCAATGGATAAGTCATCCCATTAGGAGAGTGAGTGTAAAAACAAGCTGGTGAAGAAAATGCAGTCACTAGAGACTCTTGAAATATATGTCCATACTCATGACTCCAGTCATGGTCTGGAAAGGGTTGAAAGTGGAAATTCTGACAGCAGAGAATTTTAAAGAAACTAACCTACTGTAAAACAAACTGAATTTCATTTGTTACCTTTATGAGGCTGGTTCATTAAACCAGAAGATGCAATTAAAGCTGTAGACATTAACTTGCTAACTCAATCACAAAAATCCTATCAGAAGATAATTCTGAGCCTCTCTATTTTCATAAGGAGTGCACAGCCGTTGACTGAGTCACCCAGAAATGTTTTAGCACAAGATAAAAGAGAATAGTTTGGATGATTTGGTATTAAGCACCGTTTTTCATCTCAGTGTCACTCTCTTGCCTTTGAACTCTATCTCAAGAATGAAATACAATGGTTTTATTTTCATTAGTGGCATTTAATGATACACACCCTGATGATACGCCTGGAACTAACTGGAAGTTCACTTATATTTCAAAGAGGTAAAATTACTTAATGGTAGTTCCCTGTATTGGTTTCTTCTCCAATGTCTGGAGCATATATCCATATATTTGCAGAGATCACATAGCTAGCCACTTGATGTCACCATAACTCCACAGAAATATTGCTCTTCATGCACTAACAGGGTGCAAATAAGTGGCTGAACTAGAAATGTGCAGGGAATTAATGTTTCTGTCACTAGACATATGAGGTAGATAGACGATATACATCATTACATTTATTTTCCTCTGCACAAAGAGAAAGGGTGCTAAAGAAAAGCTCCTTTTTGTGTTTGAACTAAAGATTATTTTTAATTAGGAAACTTGTCTGAGAGGAATTAGATTTTTTTTTTTTTTTAAGAAAGAATGAAAAATATTGGTGAGGAAAGAATACTGGCAAAATCAGTAGCACTGTAATAAACTGAGAAAGTTAAGAGTCTTCTTTGGGTCAGAAATGTTCGTTGTTGCTGAGTAAAATTTTTGTTTGTTGTTATTAGAGACTGAAAAAATACATTTTTGACTTTTCTGGAAATCCTTTGTATATGTAAAAAACCCCAGGTTTTTGAGTCCAATGTCATGATTCAGTTTAGCAAAAGGGTTAATGCTTTTTTATATTGCAACAAAGGCCAGAATCATGCCTTACTTGGAAATCGCATTTATTAAAAATGCGATTTTTCATGGGTTTTATTCAGTTAACGATGCAAAAGTGAAACTGATGCACTCAAGACAATTCATCTTTAGGTCCTTTATAAAGGAAAAGTAAAAGGCAGTCTTTTAGCCTGAAATTTTAATAAATTAAGGATAAGCAGTGGATGTGCTTGCTAATATCCAGCCATCTACCATAAAATAAAGTCAATTTGAGCCATATCAGTTTCTACTCAGCTGGTAGCTTGCTTTTCTCTCCAGTATTTATGTTACATTTCTACAAATAGTATATTTAAGCAATGAAAGCAGAGGAACAGAGCTTTTTCTGAGAATTAACAACCTCCTGGGAGCCAATGATCCACAACCCTGGAGAGGGTCATTAAACCCCAAAGAAATGTCCAATGCTGAAGCTGTTATTGATATGAGCTGAAAGTGTGTGTATTTATCTGCAGAAAAGAATGGGGCAGGCAGAATATTTGGAATTTTTATTTCTACATGTTGCAATATCTTTAGCAAATCAAGTAAATGATGCTACTATAATAAGATTAATATCCTTGGTAACTGTCCATTCCAGAAATTTCAGTCCTTGGTAGAACATGATGAAATGTATTTGATTATGTGGTTCTTGGAAGAATCTACTAACACGACACTCAGAAAAGACTGATAAATAGTTCTGAGGGAAGAGAATAAACAAACAAAACTAAATGGATTATAAAGCTTCCTGACAAACTGAGGAGACAAAGGCAGAAGAAAAAAGAATCAGGGGAAGAACAAATTAGAGGCGGCAAAAAAGTTGGAGAATAAGAAAAAAATAAATATGTTTTCACATTTTGGTAGTTTTCTCTGTAGATTTGTGTGCAAAAACAGGACTAACAACAAGATATAGAATTGCCTAATGGATATATTTCAGATGAAGTTTCTTTTTGGATGACTGACTCTATTCCAACATTATCCATGTGGATAAATTTAATATGTTATTTATTTATTTATTTATTTTCCCCCAAGAGTGGTGTTCTGTCATGGACAAGCAGAAATTCAGCAATTTCTGCAAGAAATTGGAAACTACATTAGACTTCATGGATCATTGACTTGAAGAGGCTAAGCAGAGTAACAATATGCTTTGTAAAGGACAGAGCACTTTGAGAGGTATGGTTTTCCTTTTTCTGATTTATGTCTCTTCTCCCAGCATCTGAGGGGCTTTTTAGACATTCAGCTGCAACTACTTTCTCTCTACATTGGATAACAGGTTTTTTGAATTAAAAAAGTACCCAAACTGGTTTTCTAAACAGAAGTTATGTCTTGAATAAAGGATTTAATTTGAATTTTTGATAATATTAAATCTCTTGACAGAGATCATGAGAGGATATTCTGGTACAGAATAAGGAGCTAACATGGTTTTATTAATTAAATCTCCCTTGGTAGCCATGGGGTATTGCTTCTCCTATATAGAACAGATTTAACTTCTTTGAGTCTGGTATTTGCCTTAGGGCTTTCTTTCAAGTGTTACTGAACTTCAAAGCTTAGGAGCTTGGGTCTTCTCTAGTCTTGAAGTATATCAGATACTGGATGCCAAGTCAAGCTACCCAATATGAGAGAAAAGCCTGACCTTAGATTTGTCATTCAGCCTAGGGCTATCTGAAGGTGGGAGAGAAGGCTCTGAGACTAGACGGAGCTGTAACAAAAGCTATTTAAAAAAAAAACAACCTGGCAAAATATTATGTTTGATATTCTGAAATCCAAGTCCTTAACATAAAGCTTGAAAAAGATGCAGTAAGAAAGAAGTTATACAAATGGAAAATGTATTCCTCTATATATTAGAAATATCATGGGCATTGGAAGTGACTGGTTTTTTATGCATTCTATGCACTACTGTAGAAAAACATATGATATCAGGGGTAACGTATTTTACAGTCAAATCTTTTTCATTCAGCCTCATATAGGGTTATGACCAGCAGTACACATATATATGGCTATAAAAGTGTCCTGTAAATAAATTGTAGTTTTAATTTCTATTCATGGTAAGAGGAGCATATATTTTAACTAATATATAAAATACCAAGCCTTGGAGACACTATAAAGGACGTTAGAAAAAGATAAGCTGTTCAAAATCCTGGTGTTTTTTATGGTAATCATAAACCACAAATAAGTGCATTCATGTATATTTCACATTGCTTATTGCTGCCTCACTACTGTTATCAGTTAAAGTTTCATATCAGCAAAACCATAAACATAATTCAAAAAGAATTATCAGGAATTTATTGCCACTAATAATAATAATAATAAAAAAGCAAAACAGAAAATGCAATTTTCTATGATGTCTCACAGTGCTTATAATTAATTTGAGATAGAAATTGAAATTAAATTACACATTATATGCAGTAGAGGCTTTTTGGGGAACCCATCAATAGGTCATTTTTCTGAAGGGTATATTTACAATTGCATGCTGATGAAACACATGCATTAGAATGCAAATGCAAGGAAGAGAGTCCGGAAAAATGTGCGAGAGCCACGTTCCTCTCATAGTAAGAGTACTCTGACTTTTGTGCATATTCTTAATCTTTCTGGCATCTCCTTCCTGAAAATGTAATTCCAGGTGCATTAAAGCTCTTGGCAAGATTATAATTACCGTCAATGGTTTTCAAGAAGGCCCTGAGATAACAGAATTCTTCTATTAGCAGGTGCGAACGACTCTTCCCATCCTATTTGCTCTAATTTTACAGAATAGTTAATAACTTGAGGTATAATCAAATATAATTTTTCCTGATTTTACACTTGAATCTAATCCCACTGATTTGAGTGAAGCAGATCCTGATCTATGCTCTTGTGAAGGAAGTTACCAAAATCAGGTTCCAACCTTTATGACAAGGTTTTTGCTTGTCTCTACTACCAATTATCTTCTAGTTTTTCTTACCATATACTTTTAGTTTTAAAATTGTACTATAAATATCTAGTAAAATATTTAAGTTTATGAGAATCTTAAGTATGTACTCCCACCTTATTTTTTTAGAAGACATAGACATGCTTAAAATAATATTTATGTTTTCTTTCTAAATAGAAATGATTTTTAAATATCATTCCTCAAGAAGTCTTTAAATTAGATTAGACAAAAGATTTTTAAAAAATGTGCAGAACTAAGGTTTTCTGAATTGCAAATTAAGGTCAGACCATTATAAATAACTGAGGTAGTATCCATTTCAGTAGGTCTCCATGCTTTCTGCGCTGGAATTACAGTGCACTCATCCTGGAAATTCTCACTTGTGTATCAGCAACCTGCATAATTTAGTCTGTTTCTAGAAATGGCATCTCTACCTGTCTCTACACCATGTGTTTGTACTTTTATCATTTGCAGGGGTAGATGTCTTGAGTCCCACATAATCCCACAAAAGTTAATTTTATAGATTCAGTGGATTCTCAGGCCACATTCTTCCAGTTCTGTGAATAGCAGCTGGCCCATGATCAGATTTTGTGAGCAGGCACTTAACAAAACTGCTGTCCAAGTTCTGATAGCATGAATCTCTTAGAATGCAATAGATTAACAAGCATGCACTTGTACTCATTAATATAATGCTATTCCAGCAGAAAAAACCTCTAAATTAACATTTTCTTAGGTTGTGTTAATTTGTGTAGTTCAATGAAACTAATTCAATTACACCTTATTACTTATTTGATGGAATCTATTTTTCTAACTTTCTTTTTACATTTCCTTCATTACTGCAGGTGCTAAAAAGAGGAAGACTTTATTGTATAGTTTTAAAGATTTTTAAGAATGAATAAGTACTTTATTATGTGTGATGAGTACTGCCTTTTCAACTTAGGCATCTTTTAGGACCTTTGCAGTGACAAATGCCAGTTTCTGACAAATTTCAGAAATAGAGCTAACACCACTGGGACTATTACCAACTCATACATGTAATAATAACATGTACAGAGATCTACAGAACAGCTTTTTCCTTCCTTCTAACTAACATTTATATAAAGACGATAAAGACCTCCCTCAAGTCTCCTTTTTCTCTCGAACAACTCCAAACTTCCAATATTTAATTGTAAGCCATGTTCTCTCGATCACTGATCAGACTTTCTATTCTCCTATCACTGACTGGCAGGTCTGAATTTTTATTCCAGTGCAGTCTCAGAGCTGGGCAGACAATTTATGATCTGTGTGGTGGAAAGGTTATGCTCCATGTTTTACTGACAAACTCACATTTTACATCCCAGTAGTGTGCCAATCTTTCTGAAAACAACACGACATCGTCACACTGAGTTTTCAATACATTCCCTTCTCACAGGTCTTCTGTCCACAGCCAGTAATTTTGAGATGGTGCTCATTCACAATGTAAGAATTCATTACATGCCTATACAAGGGGAGACTTTTTAAAATTGAACCACGTGTTTCTGGTTTTCTTTTTTTGACTGATTTCTCCAGACTATCAGAATCATTTTACATTTGAACGCATCTCCTAAAGGACTGCCAGCTTTCCAGAATGGGTGGCATCTGTAAAGTGAATATTCCTACTATTTTCTACTGGCTGGCTCATTAAAAAAAATATTACAAGGCTCAGAACAAGCTTTTCAGGAATTATTGACATATTATTCCGGTTTAAAAATGCGTAACACTAAGTGCCCATTGAGTGTGCTTTTCTACTTGTTTTTTAGTACTTTCAGCTTGGGTTTATTTTCTTATCTTTCTAAGGAATACAATCTGCAATAGCATCAAAAACCTTACTGAAATCAAGGCACATATGGTACAGAGCATGCATTTCTTCTAGTTTTCTTTTCTCCAGTCTGTAATAGATAGAAACTACATTGATTTAACATCATTTGCCCCTGATAAATCTGTATTGGTACATATTTATGTCCTATGTACCATCTATGTGATTAATTTACTTGAATATTTTTTCCAATATTTTCCTGAAAATTGAAAGTGAGAAAAATCTTATTCTGATGATCTTTCTTTCTTTCTCTAAAATATAGCAGCCTACAGTCACAATTTTCAAGTCTTTCAGAATTTCTAAGAGTCTTACATATTCCTGCTTAAGGTAATTTTACCATTTCTATTAAGCCTGTCAAATTAAATATTATCTTTTGAAAATATCCAAAATATCTGAATACATTCTACCTATCCTTTTTCTGCCTATTTCCACACCTCATTCTTTTCCCCTTTCTTGGTGTTGATAGTAAGAATGACACAAAATTGACCACTGAAGAAGTGTGATTCATTTTTGATTGATAATCTATTTTTTTTATAAAGCTGTTTATATATTCTAGACAAAACTAATATGCTTATGAGATTGTTGATTTGAACTTTGACCCATAAACATTACTGATTAAATAAATAGGGCCACTGTACATATGGCATGATCTAATGTCAATTTTTGCTACTTAAAATATAAGACTGTTCTCCTAATTTAAACTTCATGAATGAGGAAAATCACACCTTTTTGGACAAATGCAATTATTCTTACTTCAATATGGATCATTTTTGAGACTAGCTTTTGGATATAATCTTTGGTGACTTAACAACTCTTTTTGAGTTCCGGCAGATATGGAGAGGTATTCGCCACTTATCTGCATTTAATACAGTCTTAATACATTTTATTAAACCACCAGAAAGAAGAATCACACCAGTCCTCTTATCGGATTAAAATATTCTGTGTCTGCTTCGGCTGCTAGTGCTAACCTAGATTTAGTGGAGAATTTTCCATCATTTTTATTCAAGCAGCAGATGAAATTCATAAACAATAAAACTTGATTTAAACCTGATCTTTCTCCCCAGTTCTGCAACTCGACCAGAAAATATTTTATTAATAATTTTACACTTTTTTTTGAGCCTCTTCTCAGCTTCTCTTATCCTCTCATTTCTTCTATGTCAATGCAGTCCACCCTTGATAATAACTTGTTAGAAAAATTATGGTAACTTTCCATGAACTCACTGGAATGAAGTATTCATGTATTCAAGAAGCTGTCCTCCAAAAGAAAAGATACTCTAGTTTTGGTAAAAATAATGTCTGGTCTAATAAAGACCTTTTGATATATTTTGCTTAATTTTTCGTTCTAACCATAGAATGGCCTGGATTGGAGGGGGCCATAAGGATCATCAAGTTCCAACCCCCCTGCCGTGGGCAGGGACACCTGCCCCAGACTGCATTGCTCAGAGCCCCATCCAACCTGGCCTTGGACATTTCCAGGGATGGGGCATCCGCAGCTTCTCTGGGCAACCTGTGCCAGGGCTTCATCACCCTCACAGCAAAGAATTTTTTCCTAGTTTTTAATCTAAACCTACTCTCAGTTTGAAGCCATTTCCCATTGTCCTGACACTCCAGGCCCTCATAAAGAGCCTCCCTCAATCTCTTTTGTGGGCTCCCTACAGGTACTGGAATGCCTCAATTAGGTCACCCTAAAGCCTTCTCTTTTCCAGGATGAACAATCTCATTTTTCTCAGCCTTTCTTTGTAGAAAAGATGCTCCATCCCCTCAGTCAACCTGGGGCCTCCTCTGGCCTGGCTCCAACAGGTCCCTGTCCTCCCTGTGCTGGGACCCCAGAGCTGGATGCAGCACTGCAGGTGGGGTCNCCAGACTGCATTGCTCAGAGCCCCATCCAACCTGGCCTTGGACATTTCCAGGGATGGGGCATCCGCAGCTTCTCTGGGCAACCTGTGCCAGGGCTTCATCACCCTCACAGCAAAGAATTTTTTCCTAGTTTTTAATCTAAACCTACTCTCAGTTTGAAGCCATTTCCCATTGTCCTGACACTCCAGGCCCTCATAAAGAGCCTCCCTCAATCTCTTTTGTGGGCTCCCTACAGGTACTGGAATGCCTCAATTAGGTCACCCTAAAGCCTTCTCTTTTCCAGGATGAACAATCTCATTTTTCTCAGCCTTTCTTTGTAGAAAAGATGCTCCATCCCCTCAGTCAACCTGGGGCCTCCTCTGGCCTGGCTCCAACAGGTCCCTGTCCTCCCTGTGCTGGGACCCCAGAGCTGGATGCAGCACTGCAGGTGGGGTCTCAGCAGAGCGGGGCAGAGGGGCAAAACCATCTCCCTTGACCTGCTATCTATTGTATGTCTTTTGAAAATTTAAATGTGCCAAATTGTGTTCTCTTTCTTCCCACAACAATCACATTCATATTTTCTTTCTTCTACGAGTTATTCTAGCAGTGAAACATGATAACTCACCACTATTTCTTCTGAAACTATACGGAATGGAAAGATACACCCATTCTGCACATGCTACAGAGCTGCTGCAGAGCAGGGGTGGCTCTCTGAGGAGTAATAGGCATGCAAATAGAACTGCTCATTTTTGGTTTGGATTACTGTAAGCCTTCCCAGATTCTGATAAAACGTCTTGAGGTAATTCTTTAGAAAACAGAATGGAAAAGATGAAAAATACTGCATTATAAAATATTTTCACATAAATTGGAAAGTGAAGTAACCTTTTCCAGCAAAAGCCCTGAACAAACTCAGCACTGATCCACCACGAAGCAAAATACTCTGCTTCTCCCTCTCTCTGGTGCAGCCTAAATTGAAACTTGATAAAACTCTACTGAGGGTAGCAGCATTAAAGCAGAAATTTGTTCCAGTACTTCCAGTCTCCTTGTGAGAGAGGAACATTTCTCAAATGGCCAATCTATTTAAATTAAATTAGGTGAACTTAACATTTATTTCAAAACCTTTTGTTCCTCTTGTCAGCCTTGCAACCCAGGGAGCATAACTCCTGTCTTCGGGGAGCTGTTGCTACCAATGTAATTTAGATCAGCCTAGGTGACTGCTGTTAAGATGCATAAATGAAGCTCAGGCAGCCCCAGGATTAAGGAATCAGACTGCTCCTTTCAGCACTTTGACTCTTCTTCCTCCCTTATTATCTTCTAAATTCTAAATTTAAAACACCAGATGCAGTAACTTTGGTCATTCCTCTTTTTTTTTATGACTATTCCACAGCCTCCATAGGCTTTTGTTCTAAATTTCATGTATTTTCATAAATCCTCCTTTCCTCTACTGCTTATGCTTTCCAGTCATTCACAATACAGTCTCTCCCTTCCATTTTGTGTTAAGTCCCTTCAAACACTGTATTTAAAGGTTCCTTCATCATTCCTAGCCCCATTTTTTCCCTTGGAAGCCTGTATGTACTTTGCAGTTATGACAAGTGGCTCACTGTGTGCATCATAATTTATTGTAACTTATATTGGGTTTAGAGTATTATTATACAATAAATTACAGGAGGTTCACAGACTGCTCACACAGGCAGGTGAGCTGTGGGCAGAAGGTCTCTCCTACCAGTTCTGCCACCAGAACAGTAATCTCCAGTGGAGCAGACTGATAGATATTTACCCTAAGCTGCTGGAGCAAGATGCCCTGGAATTAATTTGTCAGAGCCCAGTTCTAGATGAAAAGCACAAGATTTATACTTTGGGCTTCTGTGCATAACAAGTGGGAGGACAGTTTCTGCAGTGTTCTGGAGAACTGGTTAATGATGACAAACAAAAACCAAAATGTCACCAAAGCACTATGCACAGAATTTTTCACATAATGTAGAAATGGTTCTGAGTCAGAAAACTATCTGGAATAAAGAAAAGTCTTTAATTTATCTGAGCAATTTATTTAAGCTGTCATAATTAAAACCTATTAAAACCAATTGTGTTTGAGAAATTTCTTTGCTCAGATTGTCATACTTAAAAGTGCCTAGACAGCACAAGCTTAAAAGAGGAAAATTTGCTTGAAAAGATTTAGAGCTAGCTCTTTAGCTATGACAGACTGGAACAGTTCCATGATTGCCTGTGGAGTTAGCTGGATTTATACCTGGCAAGGTTAGGGCCGACAGTGTCTAACATATCATTTTCCAAGACAAAATTGTGAATTGTGGTCCCTGTCTTTTCCCACATTCCTTTTTTAAATATCAGTACTTTACTATTTCAAACTGCTATTTATTTTAAGTGGGTTATGAACTGCTTTTTTCTAAATCAATGCATTCTCGTTACATTTTTAAAATCTATTCAGAATAACTGTCATATGCAATTGCTTATCAAATCCATCCAAGTGCTCTGGAGCCAAATCAACTTGGTGACTTGTATGAGTAAAAATAATCTGAATCATTTCCACTGCCACAAAGTTAACAATAAAGAAAACCAAACCAATATTAGAAATTATTTATTTAAATATACATTTTAATGAAAAATGTTTTAGAAAGAATATTTGCATGTGTGCTTTCATGCACATATAGGTAAACTTCTATGCAACAAATAGGGAGGGGAATGTCACTGGCTTATTAATTTTAGCTCCATGGGACTATGTGTGCTAAATAGATAGTTCTAATTAACTTATTTTTTTCTATTGCATGCAAAGATTACTTGTGGATGCTAACATAATCTTATAGATTAAAGTACACATTTAATCCTTATAGTCTCATATTTTATGCCATACCATAGATCCTGTTTGTTGTGTGAAAAATGTCCACGATATCCTTTACTTCAGCTTAAAGTTCAAAATAATTTAGTAGAAATCCTTCATATTAATCTGAGAGGAGTCCAAAGAATGGGTGAGTACAAACTTCACGAAAGTCTTTGTGGTGAAAAGAGAACTAATACTTTGGAAAACAGGTAAATCCATTTACATTTTTAAAAATGAATTTTTTTTATGTGTCTTTAACTTGTTTTTATTCATTGAAGTTTAACATCCTAATTGCACTTTCTCTAATACAATAGAAACTTGCCTCCTGGTCTACAAGACACTGAAATGATTTTAACATTAAAAACATTGGGATACTATCACATTTGGCAAAGTGTTTTGCTAGAAAGGCAAAGCATTTTAAGGACAATGTAGAAATAGTATGTGCTGTGCTACCATATCAAAAATGTTCATTGTCATCTTCTCATTATGAAAGTAATTTCACCTCCACGATGTGTTAGGTCTACAAATCTACCAGTTCAGATGGAACAGAGAAAATCAGGCTGAAGACAAATCCAAATTTTGTTTATAAACACTAAGAGTGCTGTTCTCTTTCCCATACTTTAAGAAATGCAAACAACAGAGATCAGTAATTGCAAAAAAAAACCAAAAAACCAACCCAAACCCTGACCAAAACCAACCAAAAACCCCCTCCTCTTCTCTGCCATTATAAGCAAGAAACATCATAAAGCATTTTTTTTAAATGTAATACCATTTAATTCTTTTGAATTGAGTGTAGGTTCTCCACTGAAAATCACTGTCATCATAGTGGTCATAATTTTTAACTGCTCTGATTCCTGTCATTTTAGAGAGGGAACTTTGTAATGGTAAAAAGCTGTTCCAGATATGGCAGAACTTCAGGGTCAGATTAGGCTAATTAATGACTAGTTTATTCACACTTAGAAGGGAAAAAAAGCTCCCAGATCTCAGATCTTGCATAAATATTTAAACATATGAACTAAATAGCTTTTTGCTTCTGATGTAGTTATGTGTACACATCGCATTTAGATACAGTTTGATGTATACATAGCTTAGTTTCCATTTTAAATGTCTGTAGTATTCTGTGGTGGGAAATTTCAATATTGGAAATAATATTTACCTTAAGTAGTTTCTTCCTGTACTGAGAGACAAAGAACTTCTTACTGATATGAACTTTATTTTTATAAACAAACCAAGAAAAATAATTAAAAGCGATGTTGCCAGTACTGGAAAAATACTGCCACATCATTTACCTCCCAAGGTTTTGCAATCCAAAACACTGTGTGCATGAGAAAGAATATAAAAGGAATAGTTAGATGCAAAGAAATAAATGGACCTGTTAAAAAAACGAGTGCCTAGCACATAAATGCAAACCTCAGGAATATATCATGATTTTTCTTTCTTTCTTCCCTGCAACAATCAAAAAGAATGTTGTTATCTTAAATAAATTCAGCAAATACTTTTAATGATATAGCCGTGCCTGTGAATGCTGAAATATATGGATAAAAATATTTTATTCTAGTCTCTGAAAGGCCTGACATGAACTACCTTTAGGAACTACCTTTAAGTCATGTCTGTTTATAACAGCCAGCAGGAGATAAAAAATTGATTAAACACATTTCAGGGCTTCAGTGGTTCTTTATCTGTCTCAGCTGAGTTTAAATATGTCTGTTTATAGAGAGAATTCTTTTAAGTGGCTATTTTTTTGTTGTTTTCTTTTGTTTTGTTTCTCTTTTAACAGACCAATTATCTGAGACATAATTATGTAATTTACAATCTGTGAGTTGCCTGTTTTTCCCCGCAGAAAAATTGACTTCACTGAATTCTATTGTTCAGGCAGCAATTTAAGCCTTATTCCACTGCTTCATAACCAAACATACTTATTGTCATATTCAAGTCAGAGGAGTGTTAGACATTCATCCTTCTTGCCTCCAGCTCATCAGTAATAAGTTTTGGTCTCACAGCTCTTTCTGGTAATGGTACTTATTTCTTTAAAGGCTCCAGGTATGCTCTGCTATAAAAACCTCCTTATCACTGGCAAGTCTTGGAGTTTCTTATATTTTTGAATACACATGTCAAATTGGATTTCTGACTTTGGGAGACATCCTCTCCAGCAGAGACCATCCAATATGTGCTATAAAAAAGGAGAAAAAGATGTGACCGTGGTCCTTTCCTCACTTACAGGGTAAATTTCTAACAAGCATTTCCAGCAAATCCCTGGGAACATCTTAGCACATAATTGCCAGGTGGGCCAGCTGGCTGGAGGTAGGGAAGCTGCATCCACTTGGCTGCCAGTAAGATCTCAGGAGAAAAGTGCAAGCCAATTTTTCCACATGAAAATTCAGGCATCTTTTGAGGCTCATCCCTGGATATGAAACCAGCAAGCAGAGACTGCACAGCACTGCTGGCAAATCAGTGTGTTCTGCCAGATTGTAACTGAATTAGGGGGTGCTTTTTGGATTGAGAATCTGAAACAAACCTCAAAGAGGAGCTACTCCACATGGACCAATTTCTGTTATTCCACTTTCCTCTGAGTGACAGCTTATACATAATTCCATGTAAATGAAAGAGTGAAAAAAAATTATGTTGTTTCTTTACTAATTTCCTTCATTACTCTTTCACCAATAAGTGGAAAACTGACACAGATTTTACTCACATCTTCCCATATACAGGATGGACTGTTGCTGAATTCAATGGAAAAGAACTTGTCCTTTAGGTTTAGCATTGCACTTTCTGACCCTACTCTCAGGTAAGATATTAATCAAATATCAGTTTTTGAGTGACTAGGGAGAAAAATGTGCAATGCATAATTTGAAGAAACTGGCAGATCTTCTTCTAGCACTGTTTGACTTAGAGTATCTAGTTGGAGTTGATAATAGAAATAAAGACACTTCCAATGAAATTCTATGTTTATAATCCTTTAAAAATACCAAAATTCAGAGAAACTTTCAATAGAAGAGAAGGAGAAAAAAAAAGTTAAGATCTGTAACTGTTTTACTAAATTCCAGAAGATGCTGGTCAAAAAGGCTCTTGCAACCCCATTCTCTATATTCCTGACTGTAGAATCATCCAAGAAAACAGATTTGGAAATAGCAAATAAACAACTCCCATAATGCAAGTGTAAAAAAAAATTGCGTTTTTAAAAACTGGAATAACCTCATTAATTGGACACCTAGAATTTGCAAATCACTTTTAGATTTGATGGGCAATTTGAACAGCATTGTTGACTCCTTATACTTTAGTGAGTTCATATTATAAACAATTCATACGAGTCAAAAAATGTGGGCTGAGGCTCTTACACCCAAGGTCAGGCTATCCCAGTACTACCTGGCACTTTTTTAGCCATATTCTTCTGTTATGGAACATCTGTGGTATGGATATGGATATACCAAGCCACCTCCTGGCTGAACCAGGATTGCAGTCAAGATTTCCTTTCTTATGCCCTCTATCCTGAATTTCTTTCCCTATTGCACAAATTTTCCACGTTCCCCAAGACACAGACAGAAAACTTTGTGCATTCAAAGGACCCAAAACAGACCCGAGATGTTTGGGCCCATCAGTACTAAGGGTTACACTTATATAGGGCTCACTCAGCATCATAAAAAATAAGATTTGAAATCACTGGATGTTTTTCTTAAAAGTATTTGGATAGGATCACAAGAAAATATCAAAAAAATTAGCATAATTCTGTAGATTTGGAGGACGCTAAGCGAAAAAACAAGTAGCCTTGAAAAGTTTCTGCTAAGGAGTAGAGATCGTTATTTTCTAGGGAATTTTCTAAGGCATTTATAAAGTCAGGTTATCCCTGAAAAAAAAAAAAAAAAGGACTCTCTTTAGCTACAACTGAAGAATTTGTTCAGAGGATTTGGTCTCTTCATGAATCTTGTCAGGAAATAATGAGACGTAATATCTCATAAATTATAAAACAAGTATGGATTTTGAAGTGACGTGACTTTTGAAATGCTTGGAAGCTGTCAAAAACCCCTCCTAATTCTATTCATTTACAAGCAAAAAAAAAAAAACCGAAACAAACCAAACCAAACCAAACAAACCCAAACAAACAAAAAAAACCCTCAACCCCCCCCCCAAACAAACAAACAAACAAACAAAACAAACAAAAAAAACCCCACCAAGAACCAAACTCACACTTCAGGAATCATTTAAGAATAGCATATTTTGAGCCTTTGTGGAGGTACAGAATTTTGTATATCCAGCCAAAGACTAAGGGTACTGTAGTTCTTAGCTATTAACATAACACTTCAGCCCTTTGGTCCAAAATTTCCAGATGTTCAGAAAGGCTGTAAGGCTGCTCAAAGCCCTTCTGTCCCAAACAGATGGCAGAGTTTAAGTGCCCAGTGTGTGCACAGAGCTGTGCCAGAGCGCTCCCGCGCCGCCGCGCGAGCCTCGTGCAGCGGGGAGCGGCTCCGTGTGTGATGGAGCCCCTCGAGCTCCACTGAAGATTATTTGTAGAGTCAATCTACAACCAGGACGTGTCAGAGCCGCTGTGTTTGTGCTGGCTGCTTGCCCTGCACAGCTCTGGTATGTCTCTCCATGCCAGTATGTGCTGGATTCCCCAGATGTGCAAGGTGGAAGCTGTTGCCACACAGCTCCTCCATCAAACCACGTGCCACTGGGGTTTTGTGCCACTGTTCGGGGCAGGGGTTTTCTGTTCTTCAGCATTTTCACTTTCATCTCTTCTGCCTCTGAAAATAGAATCCTGAGGACTTCGTCCATCTAGAGACAAGTGGATATTTTATTGCTACTATCCCTTGACAGAGTAGTGCTAATTATGTCAAGCTTAGAATAACTGAAAGAAAATCCAAAAGCAATGTGCTAAATTAATATGGAAGTGAGTGACACAGAGTTTATTTAACTTTTATAGACGATTAAAAACATGTCGTTTTTAGCTGAGACCTGAGTAGAAAACCAGACTTACAGCCAGGGTAACAAAAGAGCCCAGTAAGATTAAAGAGGCCATGCTGCAACCAAAGAAGAAATCTGAGGACCACTTGGAGTGTTTTAAAACTGTATCCAGGGATAATGCCTTAAGAGCCTATTGATACCTGGAAAGATAAATATTGGCTTAGGTCAGTTGTGTTTTGACTGTTCCTGCTAAAATGCTTTCAAGTGAAATACTGGTGTTTGTGTCTTGAGTAAATGGATACATCACCCACTGCTCAGAGTTACCAGTTCCATTTCCCTGTCTTGGAAAGCTTTATGTTTTGTTCAGCTTTCAGCTGATGAGAAAAGGTAAATTTTGTACTTGTACTGGAGCACACAGCCGTGACAATGTGTGAATTTTCCAGGTGTGGCACACACAGATAGCAAGGGTGCATGGGACACAGTGAGATTGATCCTTTGTATAATGATGCTTATAAAAAAAACCCTCCAACAATTAACATGCATGCTACTTAAAACAAAATAAAACTTCAATGCTGATTCTGGAAGGTGAAGAAAGGCCAAGACAAAAAGACCTGGCAGTTCCACAGATTAGAGTGTCTAAGGCTGAGCTATTATTTGAACTGTAGTCTCCAGATCCACAGAAACAATATTCGTGTGCCTATTTTGTCTAACTAAAATAAGAAATTATTTTTTCAGAGGCTCTGTGCCAGGTTCTATGAGAGAAGGCTGCTAAAGCATGTGGTATCACATGTATTTATAATACAGACAGAAAAATATGACTACTCATTTCTTATTTCAAAACTGCTAAGTTTGTTTCCATAGTTTCTCAGTGTAGAAATTCCATTGTTATCTTGATGTTTGTTTTAAGTACAAACATTTCCTTTAGGGAAAAAAAAAACCCCTTATATGAAACTGTTTCCTTTTTCAGGCTTTTTCTTCTCAAGCTTGTTTTCAAGCTGCAGTTCAACAGACTACTCAGGACGATATAGCCCACGCTACTAAAACATCTTGATTAATGTATCAATTACAAACTTACAGTCAGTTATCTGGTCTAACAGATTTCTCTTTTCCCTGCCAACTTAAGAAACACTAAGAAAAATACTATGTCTAGACTGTGTGGATCTCTGTAAAAGAGCGGGGTTTAATTTGGCAGAAATTAAGTGTATGTGATGCTACCATCTACAAGTTCAGAAAGAACAGTCTGCTCATGCATAATAGAGTTGGTCACTTAAGTCCTATAGAGCAGCAAATATTTGTACCTCTGAAGAAGTAAATGGAGTTGAAAAAGTTTCTGAGAGAGGTTTGTAGTTCCCTTGAATGGTACAACTATTTCTTCTTGCTACTGTTCGTTCTGCATATAAACCATGCTTGGATTTCTGCACTCAGTAGATGCTCAGCTGGTGTAGGTTCATCCCCTCAGTAGAATATTTGCATGTTGCATGCCCTCACGTTTCTGGCTTGTTTTTACTGCAGTGAAGCTGCACCGGATTTATAGTGTATGAGAGAAGGCAAAACAAGCACACAACAAACAAGTTACTAAATTATTCATAATCTTATGCCAGTATTTTCTGTGCACTTAGTACTACTCTTTCAGAATGCTCCATTTCAATGAGAAAGAAAGAAAGAAAGAAAGAATTTGTCTTCAGAGAGATACTCAATAGAACATGGTTTGTTCATTTGCAAGCAAGACTCTGGGCTGATCATGTACACAGACCTTCAAGGAACTTAATACGAAGAGGGAAGACCTAAAACATGCTTTATCCCCTTTGGTTTCAGTAGTAGTTCAAGCAGTATATAAACCAAGATTGGCTTTAGCAAGTTCCTGTTTGCTTTCTATTCTCTCTCTGAAAATTACTTTCTAGCTGTACACGTCCCTCTGGGTTCCGTTGTCAAAGTATGTCATTACAAAGGAAGAAATGCAACCAGTGGAAGGAAATACTCAGACAACAAAATTATTTCGAAAGCACAGATTCAATACGTGTAAACACAAATAGAAAATATTCCCCTGAATATTCCCCTGGAAACCTCCTGGAATTGGAGGCCAATCACCTGCTGGAACCGGAGCCTTGCAATGCTGTCATATCACAGAAAACAAACAAAAGAATAACCTACTCCCCAGTCCCTGAGACAAAACACAGCTTAGCAGAAAGTTGTGCAAATATCTGGTGAAACTTTGTAGTCTTATTCTGGATTGTCTATAAAGTTTCTTGACCTGCTAAGCCCAGCCATAGGATTCAGTGCATAACTGAATAAGCACAGAAGAAAAGGGTTCATGAGGAAAAATGGAATTACTATAGAATTCAGCCTACTGTTTTAAATGGCTCACACTCCAACCTCTGATTAGCAGTTCTTTCATTGTGACATCTGCCATTTTCAACACTGGATCTGCAGAAGCAATGCTGTATTTTTTTCAAAGAAATATCAGCAAATTTGAGTCAGACAGAGACTTCCTTTCCTTAAACAAGGGCTGCTTGGGTGCTATGGATTATCTGCTAACCCAAGGGTGCAGCCAAGGGTGTTCAGGACCTCTCGGGTGTGCTCAGTGTGGGAATTTTAGCTGTAGATACCCATGTGCCTGGACTCTTGGAGAGCAGCCACCAAAACAAACCAAACTTACACTGCTCCTGGGATCCGTGCTGTGTCCCCATGGAAAACCTTCAACACTTTAACTCAACATCACCGAACTGCCAAGGGCCTAATGAAAGAAAAATCTCGCACGCTCAGAGGTAGGATATTTTTTCCAGTAGGTATTTTTGGAGCTGGGTATATCCCACATTCAAGATGTGCTTTGCCACTAACCACAGCAACAGTCCTCTAATATTGCCTTAAGTAGAAAAAGGCACTGTGTCAGTGCATGGGTATCAAATAACATCCTGTTCTCATCACTCAAATAGTGTGTATTACACCAATAAATGGCTGCAATACAGCATGGGAGTTCACAGCCACAGACTGGTACTCTGTGTGGCAGCTTGTACTGCAGTTACTCAATTTATACATGATTCCACACAGTGCTATCATCAGTCATTTCCTCCAACAATCACTAGTGTAGGCTAGGAAGAATAGATTTTTCCTTCCCGGAGATTCAAAATCTGAACTATAACTGGTGGAGTGCCAGTGCCAAGAGATAGCCTGAAATTTGTTTATTCCATGTTATATTGTTATTACATCTCATTACCTGTTTTAATTATTGTTCTATTGTATATTAATCCTATATGATTTTTATATATTGCATCTATTTTTATTATGTAACTTAGATTCCAATATATGTTTCGAGACACTGCTAAGATGAAATAGGAAACAATCCTTCAATTATTAAAATAGGTACTATTACCTTAAAAAAGATCATTATTTCACTATTTCACTGTCTTGGAGAATCTCCCCATGTTTTATACTTTGCTGGAGTTTTTGCCTTTTTTTTTGTTTGTTTGTTTGTTCGCTTTTGCCTTACTTTTTTGGCATTACTGGTTTTATTATCAAAGTTTGTCATGATTTCTACTTTCCCATGCGCTTTTGATGGTCCAGGTCAGTACTTCAAACTCTAAACCTGGTTAGATCAGGACTATGTTAAGGGCATTGAGCCATTCATTCCATCAGGATTAGGAAATATAAACCTAAAACCAGGGGCTGTTAGCTTGAGTTGAAGAGCAACTGGTTATGGACATAATCCAGTGCTATGCTGAACTGAGACTTTGTCAACTTCAACGATCAGAGGAGAAATGAAAACCAGAAAAAAGGTAACAGGATGAAAACAGTGAATGATAACAATTATGTTGGGAATGTACCACTAAGAAACTTGGAGTTATGCTCATCATAGAACACAGTATTTCTTATGAGAGTTAATTAGAGGTTGATTTGTTATTCTTCAAATCTCTCAAAATGTTAATATTTTATAAGGTCTTTTCCTACTGAAATGCCACAAACCCTTTTCACTATTATGCAAATTAAGAATATACAGATTTCCAGCAAGGAGGCAGCATACTGACTTTCATTCTGTGAGTCTGTAGGGAAATAAAAACCCCAAATAATTATGTTGTGTACTGAAAAGAGGGTAAGCAAAGAAACAAGCAAAAAACCAGCAAGGAAAATACCTCTGGGTACTAAATAATTCCTCTTAACTCCTTTATTACTTAGAGAAAAAACTAACAGACTTAAACACCCACCCAAGTGCAAGATGCACCTGATTTCTGCAAACAGCTAACAGCTAATATGTGAACACGCTTATAAAGTACAAACACAACAAACAAAAACTCAGATCCATACTCACTAGCTGCTGCTAATATACAAGCTATTTGATTATATATTTCACTCAGGTCTTTGAGGCTTTACCTTTGCACAAGCAAGAGTTGAAGTCTTGACTTTTAAGCCATGATATGTTTAATCATATTTACCTTGGTCTTCCTCGTGTTGTTTGTCCCCCCCTACCATGCCCAGGACTGGCATCGTGACCTAACAGCCTTTTGGGGTTGAAAACCAAAATTGTAGCTTTCCAGCTGCACATGGAGGACCTGACTCCAGCCAGCTTTCTAAGTTATTGAATAACTGTGTGGTGCATGGCAGAAGGATGCAGCTTCCAGAAAGGACAAACCTCTGTACCCACAGAGAAAAGAACAGTTTTCCCTTCTGCTGAGGACTTGATGGTGCTTTTACTGCTACTTCCCATACATCTTTGCACTGCAGAATCACTCACCTTTATGCACAGATGATCTAATAAGTCTGATTTTTTGTTTACCTAGAAGCTACTTCCGTGCTTGCAAATGGTCTGAAAATACAGGTTATTTGAAAAACGAAAGATATATTAAATTTCAGTGGTGACATAATGCACTGTGGGGTAATCCAAAAGATGCCTTACTTACAGTGTGCAGGTAATGTCTGTACCACAGACAGAACCAGTGTGGATGTTCTTGCATGCACAGGGCATTGACCTTGATTCAGCAAATTACTTCAGTACATGCAGAACTAAACCATTTAAATAAACCCTCTATGAAACTAATCATAACTTCGAAATTAGACGTCTATTTCAACTGCTAGTTGAGTCTCCCTGGAGAATAAAAAAAAAAAAAAAACAAACCAAAAAAAAGAGTTTCTTTTTATCACTGCTTTTCTTACGTAATACTTCACTTACAGAACAGGATATGGGTTTTTTAGAATGATGATGCTTTAAAAAGTCTCTCTTCTTGCTTCATTATTGTACTGCATATATGGCAACATATTTAATAAATCGAGATTAAAATCACAACTCCTGGTGTTTGCAGAGCTATGTTTACCTGTATTTACCAGAATTTCTGTGCCTTTACTAATGTTATGAAGTAGACTAATGGACAAGGATATGCAAACAATTTTTTTCTGAGCTGCAGCAGTGTGTATCTACTGAATAATTTGGTTAGGCCAGCTTTACTGGCAAGTCCTTCTCATTCTGATCTTCATCCCTAAGGAAAATGAAACTGCTTCCACTTCAAAAAAACTATGGAAGTTACTCCTGGGTTTGTAATTCATTTCTGGTTTTTGTTACAGAAATTCCAAACTTTTTATCAGCTTTTCAAAAGCCAGATGTGCCTGGCAAAGGAACGTGTTCTCTGAGCCCACGGCTGATTGAGGCATGCTGGGATGTTATAATCCTGTTTTGGCTTGCTTTCCTAGTCAAAAGAACCCCAGGGTCACTAATTGTCCTGATAAACATCTCTTCTGAAACTTTTATTATGAAAGCAAATAATAAATAAAAAATGACCTACCATCCTAAAGCATAAAACAATGTGCAGTAGTGCTACTGCTCATTAAAAAAATCACTTTGGCTTAGACCAAATTATTAATCATTAAATACAATTATATTACTGCATATAGATAGACATATAGATTACTGCATTTATCTATATGCATTACTGCATATAGATAAACAACAAAGGAAAGGCTGGAAAATATAGAGGGAGAAGAACACTCTGTTCTTAAAATTGAAAGTGCAAGACTAAACCATTATCCAAGCAATACAGCAACTATAAACTTGCTCACCATACATCTTTTCTGAATACTTACATGGACAAAATATTTTTAATAGCATAGATACATTTACAGCCTAAACCAGGAATTGAAAAATAATAGTTATTAATAGTTATCAAAAATAAATGTATCTTTTATAAAAAGTAGAAGCACATCCACTCTCTCATCAGAGATAGTATATCATGTATGTTTATTTATGTGCACATATTTAATTTATAATTATAACTCACGGGTCGGCTTTCCCATTGATTTTGTATTGCTGCAGCTAAAGGTTCAGCCAGCCTAAATGTAAGCAAATAGAATTTATGCATATCTAATCTGGGTGATAACAGATTTTTCAATGGTGTGAATATCAAAGAGGTAAGTGCACCCACTTTTTTCTTTACCAATGTTTCAGTGGATATGACTGTCAATTTAAATATTAATAAAATGAAAAATAAAATGTATATAGCGAATAATGACTTCACTCTTTTAGCAGTCTTACAGACTTGTGAAGCTGTAGGTGCCTTAGAAACATGTAGATGTCTTAAAATGAGTTCTCGTGTATCAAATTAGTTATTTCATGTCCTTGGCACTTCAAAAATCTTGGGATAGGGCTGCTGTCCTACAAATGCCAATGCAATAAAGGTGGCACTGACCTTCTGCATAAACCACGTCAGCAGAAGAGCGTTGGCGTCGCGAGCGAACCCCGGGAGAGCCCTCCAGGGGTGATTAATACTGAGTCAGGAGCCATAACTCTGATGAGCCTTTAATACAGTAAACCAACAGAAGCAGTTAAGGGCATTGTCTGAGAGAAAGGGAGAGGAATTTAATCAAGTTGCTAATATACTTTGACCAGGACTCTCAGGTGCTCTTAAATGGAAAGACAGTCTTAAAGGGATTGAGACATTTCAGCTCATGGCTCTTAGGGGGCCAGTTTCTCTTACAGCCCTGCTGAAAACAGAGAGCAGTGCCTTGGTAAGCATTCATCACTTCTGCAAGGAAAAATGATATTTTGCATTCACTATATTAACTTTGGGTTACATCTTGTGATCTGATGAAGGACAGAGGGCAGAGAGGCTGTATTCAGAAGACTAATGTAGTTTAGCAAAATAAATTTACCCTCCTATAGTCAGTACTCCATTGAGAATCCTGTCCAGGGAATATTCAAACCACAGCCTCCTCCCTATTACTAAAAAATATTTTGCAACTGAACAAAAAACACCAATAGGGACTGTTCAGGCAATGCATTGCCTCCCACACTGAAAGCACTGAAATCCTGAAATGTGACAGCACTGCAAATCCAGAGCCCTGGCACTCATTTGGGTTGCCAAAAGCTTATGGGCTAAGGTAATAGCTGCATTCATTTATACTTATTAACTAATTGTACTTGGATCTTAATGCCCAAAGATGAAATACTCTCATATTATTCCATGCTGGCAACAGCATGGTGGCACAGAAAAGGATTCAGATCTGTCAGGAGCACTGAACTACATTAAAACAGACATATTTTGTAAATCCACTGACATCTCTTCACTAATTCAATGAGAAAATATACTCAGACATGCAAAACCAGTCAGCAGCCATTCACTGATACTGGCAATATATGAACAGGCAGACCTGGAGACACTTTCTAGAGCATTCTATGCCTTTTGTTAGAAGATGATGTCGATCCCAATGAACTGTAAATGAGAGGGGGATTTTAAAACAGTTCTATTTCTATTCTTGGAGTAATTTTCTAATTAAATTGGTACATCTTAATCAAATTCTTTCATCCTCTTCTCCAACAAACACCCTGATGGTATCTTAGAGTACCAATGACTCACTTCTTTCTAAATACAGCATTGTCTCAAAAAATAAGTTGGCATATTGAACTGCAAAAAATGTACTGAAGTCAGTAAGTCTTAAAGTCATTGGCAAAGCTTTTAAGTAAGATGTACATTAAAAAAAAATCCAAGTAATGGGCTCTATGCAAGCAGTCTCCATGTGACTTCTAAAATATTCCAATAATATTATAAAAAGAGCTAGACATTTGCTAGAAGCTATGTGTGTGCTGGACACAAAGCTTTTCAATATGCAGTTAATAGTGAAGAAATAACATGTGTAGTGTTTTCCTAACGAAGTATACCAGATTCTGCACTATTCAATGGGAAATTTCTGGTCTTTCCTGAGGAGGATCTTCAGTTCACAGCTGCAAGGAGATTAAACTTAGCACAGCAATAAGAAAAAGTCTGGGACTGTGAGGGATGGCCTATCGAAACACTGGCAGATAATGGGTTTGTTCACTGTATAAGTCAGTCCAAATCCTGAAAGCACTACATGAATATAAAGCTTCTCTAAGAGAGGCAGCCCCACTTGCTGTAAAACAGGTGTTCACTGAAGTAAACCCAGACACAGATACAAATACTTGAGTGATTATATCTGATAGACATTCTAAGTTTTGATGAATGTTCTCTGTAGATGTGCCAGTGAAATAGATGCCTGTGTTGGCTCTAGTAAGTGCTGACTTTCCAGTTTCAGATAGTTTTTAATGATATTTTATTTTCATGTTGAGCAATATGACACATAAAATCAAAGTATCTGTGAGTGATTTCCTCTCATTTTGCATTAGGAAAGGGAGAGGAAGTATAGATCAGGTTGGTAGGACCAGTAGTTTCTGTTCTTCAAAAAATGAATTAAAAATTGTGGAAATGAATTTTGGATTAAGTTCAGTGACTCCATAAACCATCAAAATGGCATGCAGCATCAGCAAGAATAATTTCTGCTGAGCAGACTGTTAAGAAATTAGCAGAGATTCTAGAACTATTTCTTTTCCAATATACCAAGATCAGAATGAGTTTTGGTTCCTGCTGCCTCTGTGCAGAAACAAAAGAGCTTCTCTCTTCAACTACATTGGATAAATAAGGCCATGAAAAATAATTTAGTTTGAATGCTTATCTTCCCACTGTCCACAAAAATATTAGTTTATCTATTTTGATTTTTAGATGTAACAGGCTATCAGATTGTGTTTAAAGCATATGATTTCTGCAAGGAAAGGTTATACTGCAGTCAAAACAAATCATGTCTTAATCACACCTACCCAGGGGTACACAAATTGTTTGCAGATGGGTTCCTTGTTCTCAACACTGGAACCTGAGAGTAACATTATACATAATGGTATATGCCATATATCTATGTGGGATTTCAGTTTCCTGAATTATTTGATCACTTACAAATTTTCGTCCCACATCTGACTCTACCACCATTAGGAGCAAAGACTCCCAATATTATTATTATTATTATTATTATTATTAATAGTAATAATAACTCAAAACTGCCTTCAATTAAACAGTCTGGTTCAATTCATAAGTTTATTTATTTAAAATCAACTTCCACTTCTGCAGTATATCAAAGAGATTAATGTGTATCTTGAATTATTTACTTGTACTAGAGGTATGTCAAAAATCATTCAGAGATCATTAAAAAAAAATAAGGAGAAAAGAATCATAAATATGTTAAGGCATGAAGCATTTTAAGCAGGATACAAAGTTGAGGTATTAAAGGCTATTACAGAATCACAGAATATGCTGAGTTGGAAGGGACCCACAGGGATCATCAAATCCAACTTCTGGCCCTGCACAGGACCTGAGAGTATTGTCCAACTGCTTCTTGAATTCTATCAGGCTTGGTGCTGTGACCACTTCTCTGGGGAGCCTGTTCAGTGCCCAAATATTTCACTCTTTTTTTTTTTTTTTTAAATAAAAGTAGATATATATACAACTAAGTTGTGGAGTCTTTGAAAGAAAACTGGTTCTCTCTCCAATTTTCATATGTGGTCTAGACTATGATCACTTGCAGTGATCACACATGATTCTCAAAGTGTGCTTCAGTCTGTATCTGACGCCGTTAAATCCTCCAAAACAAATTTAATTACCTTCCATCACAGAAATGCATCAACATGCCCAATATGAAGAAGCCCTGCATGTCAGAGGAAAATAGGGAAGCCTCCGGAAGGACTCTGGTCTGAAAAGTAAGGACATCTGAGGACAGCAATCACTGGTTTTGAGGTAGATAAATCCTAAGAGTGTGCTCTATGTCCTGAAGTTTGCTAAGACATGAGCTTAAATGCAGTGGGAGTCCCCAGCTGCTGGAGATGCATCTGTAAACTCTGCATCATCTGGAATGATTGAATGTGCTGCCTGGCCAGCCACTGTGGATCCCGCTGTGGCAGCAGCTGCTCTCTCTTGTTGAACAGATCCTGCAGCTATGTCTGGGGGAATGTTGATCATGACAGCTCTGTCCCTGCTGCCTGCCTGACCTCCTACCTCTGGATTTTCGCTGCCTGGGCGATCCCAGCACATTACCTCTCCATATCCCTGCATTCCTGTTTGACACTCGGGAGGTTCTGGACTAATGCTTGGTTAGGTATTTGGGAAGACTGATTGGAAGCAAGTGAATGGGGACTTCAGTTATCTTTGATTATCAAAAGCAACTGGTGTTACTCAGTGCTGCCAGCATGGATTAAGATGTTTGTGTGGCTGTGTAGAGAAACAGAAAGTTCACCATCATGTCGGTTTGATAAAATGGACAGAAATGTCCTTAGAGCTCTTCCACTGTACAGACTATGTATGCTCTGCAAAAGGGAGTCGGCATTCCCAAGACCAGAAGAATAAAGAAAATAGATTAAAAGAGAAAAAAAAACCATCCAACTTCAAAGCTTCATTGAATATGGCCCATCATGAGGGTATACATTCACAACAAGGGCCAGCATGCTATCAAATGCTCTTAGCACGGTCTGGAGCACTGACCTACAGCTTGCCTTTCCTCCAGTATATTCTACCTAGAGATTCAAAAGAATATCATGGTCTGGAAGCAAAAAAATCTATGAACATCAGGAAAGTTATAATAATCCGATTACCACAACATTAATTGTGTTATGCTTAGGAGGCAGAATAAGTTAAATCTTCTCTTCACTTTTATCAGTCACTTCAGGCATGACTTGTGTGAGGAACCTACTGAAATCAAACAAAACATTTCCATATTTTTCAGCTGGCTGTGGTTAAGGAGTAACTCAAACATCACTAAAGACCAAAACAAACAAACAAAAAAACCTCCAAACAAACCAACCAATAAAACAAAGAAAAAAAACTCCACACCACATCCACCTACATGTTTATATGTATCCATATGTACATGCATGTATGGTTATGTATTCAGAACCATGTATATGAAACTAGATTTAAAATAAATATTTCCTCAGGCTACTGGAATCTGTAGCAATTAATTAGCTATAAAGCTCTCTAATCTTGTACAAAGCAGGAAAAATTATGAGCCAGGATGATTTGGACAACTAAGCCAAAGGAGGCAGGGAGAAGAGAAATGCAATTGGCAGGAACTACATTTTAATTTTCTTGATACCATGAGTGAAATTTCTGTTCTAAAAACAGAAAATAATTTTTTAAATGAGCTATTTAAGTTAAAACATGGCTTGGTCAAGTACTAGGAACTAAATGAAAAATTAAGTGTGGGGGATATGAGGACAAGCCATTTTCAAGTGATACAATCTTGCTACCTTATCACTTTTCTGGGGTGATAAAGGCATTCAGCATTTCAACCTTTCTCAGGCATTACAGAACTTTTCCTTTTTGGTGAAGCTTTTGGGCACAGCTGCTGTCAGGTGCTATTTCCCTTACCCTTCAAACCTAAAATACAAAATAATTGAATAAAGGATGGAAATTAATTTCTGTCTTAAGTGCAAGTTTCTGCAGAATACTGAGCTCAGTTAGATTCTCACTGACTATGTGCATGAGCCATGAGAAACACAAGTAGTACAGGGACTGAAAACAGTGTAACCAATATAGTGCATAGGGGGACAGATGTGGTTTGGACCTTTATTTTCCTAAACCACACACACATGCAACTACAGGCATTTTTCATGAAGCAACACTTGAATGTCTAAAATACAGACATATATAAAAATATATATGTATATAGATATAGATACATGTACAATTCATAGTGTATTTACACGTTAAAAATGGCTTTCAAGTTAACTTTTAGTACTTAATTTCCACAAATACACCTACTGCTTTTGTAACTTTTTTGCTTATTCATGTACATACTCATGGTTAACATTTCACAGTTTCTTTCTTTTCTTTTTCTTTTTTTTTTTTTTTTTTTTCCATGTATTGGAAGTGTTGTGAATTGAATACAAATCTTACCTTATCTTTGAAAGAAAACAAGGGTATTGTTCTTCTGACACTTTGATCATCATATTTCTCAGACTGGAGACACAAAGCTTTCCATATGATTAAAGATATGTGAACAACATTTATTTAAATGTTATCACTACATTAGGCAGGCATCAGGATAATAGTTAGGTCTGATTTATAGAAGCACGACATACAACCTTTCTCAGGAAGAGTTTTTCTCAGCAATACCATACAATATATTGTTTTAAAGTGTACAGTTCAGTATATATATATATCTCCACAAATACCTTGATACTCTAGGTAGCTTATTGCAATTAATTCTATCCATTATTAGGAACGATCATTAACTAGTTTGTAATTATCAGCTACTCAAATCTATTTTTATGTACTCTTGTTACAGCATGAATAAAAAATTAAGCTGGATTCATGTGAAAATTTGCATAGAAAAAAAGAGGAACAAAATTAACATCTAATTAAGGTAGACTTCTGAAGGAAAGAATGCCAATGTTTATATTTTAGTTTATTCTGAAGTCTTAATCTAGGGCTGCACAGAGGTCAGTAAATACACTTCCTTATGTGTCCCAGTACTCAAATCCCCAGTTGTTTGGACAGGTGATATGGTGAGAGGTAGCTTTTGCCTTTTCATTGAAAAACTGGTTGCTCTTCCATCAGCCACATTGGATATGGCCTAAACAGTGTCAGAGACCAAACTGGCACTGCTCAATCAGAAGAAATAAATGTTTTATCCCTGTAGAAAATAATAAATACTTTCCCTCAAGATACTTTGGCTATATTTCCTGGTTTTGCAGTTGCCTTATCTGCTATTCAAGCGATAATATTTGCAATCTTTATTTGTACAATGCCTGCTTAACACAATGAAATACTGCCCTTGGTTCTTCTGTCAGCAAAAAAACCCCAACATGATAATGGTTAACAATAATGAAACAATTAGCTTGTCTCTTGAATTGCAACATAAAATACAGATGTGCCTGTCTTATTTGGTGGGGACAAAGTTCAGAGAGAAGTTTGGAAGTAAAAGGAACCGAGCTTTTTATTGTCTCTCTCTGAATAGAGACAGCAAAGTGAGAAGCTTCTGCAGTGAATCTTTACTAAGGAAGAGCCTGCCCTTTCGCCTTCCCCATTCGCCTTCCCCCTCCATCTACTGTCTAGGTGCAGGTTGGATGATATTACCATAGAATTCCAAAGTACACTTTCACTTCAATACAGGCGACTGGAAAAAGTTATGCTAACCAGCAGAGTTGTGACAATGTGCTGTGCACAGAACATCTTCACAGAAGAAGTGAAAAATTCAATGCTCACTGCTGAGACGACTTAAGGAACACATGAAAACACACATATGGTTACTGAAAATTGCTTTTAGGCCAGTGGTTCCAGAAGTGAAAATGTATGAAAATAACATGATGAAAATGAAGACTGTGAAGGAACAAGTAAAAGGATGAAACTGTGTCTCCTTATCCCCCACCAAAAAAAACCCCAAACAGATTCTACGGAAGTGGCACGGCAACACTTGGCAGAAATATGGCTTAACAACCCATATTCCAATACAAACTAGAAACCCTGGCTTTGCCTCTCATTCATGCAGAGAATGAATTCTGATGACTGACTTTATTTTTTTGTGTTCCATTGATCATTTCAGGTCCATCTGTCTTTTCCCTCTCATCTGTGCAAAGCAGAGATTTTGCCATGGTCAGCAATTTCTTTAGTATACATTTACAAAGGCAGTGAGGGACTTCCCTACTGCCTGCCACTATACATCACTGACTTTTATCAGTCACACAAGCTTATAATCATCTTTGCCATTTTTTTTTCATAGAATTGAGCCTTCTCTGCAGCAGCATTCAAAGTGAATATTTGGTAGTTTATCATTTACTCCAAAATTTCCAGTTTTTATTTCTAGGGCAGCATCAGGCTATCTGAGTACTACTGCATATCACTTTTGCTCCTCAGATCAGATGGGCTTCTAATTAGAAGTCAGAAATTGCATTTTACCTATATTTCCTATTCAGGTACATGGGAGGACTGTCTGCCATGGGAAGGACCCCAAACTGGGGCTGTAGGAAGGGGTGGCAGAGAGAAAGCATCGTGAACTGACCTCCAGCCCTATTCTTCACACCCCTGTGCATCTCAAGGGGGAGGAGGAAGAAGATTTGTAAGTGAAGTTGAGACTGGGAAGAAGGAGGGCTGGGGAGAAGGTGTTTTTAGTTTTGTTTTTATTTCTCACTCTTGCACTCTGTTATAAATTGGCAATTAATTAATTTTCTCAAGTGGAATCTGTTTTGCCTGTGATGGTAATTGGCAAGTGATCTCCCTGTCCTTACTTTAATCCTTGAGCTTTTCCATCATATTTCCTCCCCATCTTGCTGATGAGAGGGTGAGAGAGTCTGGCAGCCAGCTAAGGTCAAGTTGCCACAGCTGAGAAACATCAGGGTCTGAGTACAATAAATGATATTTCTGGAGACACCTAAACTTGTGGTTGATGGAAAAACTGAGATATGATGAGCAAAATGTGTCTGAAAACTCTGTGAGAAAGCTTAGGTAAATTTGAGAATTGCTACTAGAATTTGCAAACAGGATGCCATAGAAAAGGAGTTTCCAAAATGGATTGCGAGGTTAGACTTTCTTCCTGCTTCTAAGAGGAAAACTAAGTAAATACTGCAAATTCCCTGACTACCTCTTCAATTTGCAGTGTTTAAATGTGTGAGTTTTGCATGTCTGCTGCACTAGCCAGGTGGCTTTTAACTGTAAAGGAAAACTGCAGGTATCTATAATTCAGTTAATGGGCTGTAAGTGCAGCCAGTATAAGCACACCACATCTCCAAATAAAGGAGTGACCGCAGGTTTCCATGGCTAAAATCCCTCAACTTCCCACTTGTGTCACTAATTTCTTTAAAATACTAGCTTTACATGTTTAACAGTGTGACATTTTGGGTTTGCAAAGGAATTTTTCACAACTTAAGCAATTCACAGTTAATTCAGCAATAAGTGTGTGGCATCCTCAGGGTCCCACATTTCTTGGACTGGACTGTGGGGGGATTTGAGGCCCTGGCTGGCCAGCTGGAGTAAAAAAAGAAGTTTTTGATGGTTGGCCAGTGAAATAAGGATCTGGTTCAGCTGCAGGGAGAGCCCCTGCCTGGCTGGCTGGTGGCAGAAGTGCACTACACTATTTTCAGGAAAGGAAACGTTTCTCTAGCATAAACACAGGATCAGCTTGTGTTATTTGACATGTGCTGGTCTATGCCACATGTAAATGATGACATTTTCTTCTTCAAGCAAAATCCTAGATAAACTCTGAATACCACAAAATTGTAAAGACTAAAAGGAATACACATGGTGCTTATGAACCATCCCATGGCTGATCATGACTGTCTTACACACATGTTTTAAATTGTGAAGACTTTAGTCTTGCAGCTTGGGAGTGCCCCTTAAAAGCAAACAAGAGTTGTACAGAACATTGTGGAATTCTTTAGAAATTAGAGCAAGTACCTAAAGATTAAGAATATTTTGATGGTTCTTGAGCTACTTTATACCACTCAATTTAAGATACAGGGAGCTATAACCTCAAACCTAATAAGAGCACTTGTATTGGTAGAAAATGAGAGTTTCAATCTTGTATTTCATGAGAAAGCAAATTCACCTCTGTGTGATAATGAGCCTGGTGGGAAAATTAGCTGATTGACCCCCAAGTCACTGCTGACTTCTGTGAGAGTTAAAGACAGTGATCCCTCTCTTGAAACCAACATTCAAAAATTTTCTGCTTTAATGGCTTTTTTCCGAGTAAAAATAGCTGTGAAATGAGTCTTGTGTGTTGCAGATAAGCTGTGCTAAATACAAAATCCAAGCATGATGAAACAACATAGAAAAATCTTGTCTGCTTTAAAATTTATCAAAACAGGAACTTAAAATTAAGTTTGGCAAAGCACCACCTAATTTTCAGTATTAAGAGGAGATATCTTAGAGGCACACTGATTAGGCTTTAAATCTCATCATTTTACTCTCAAAAAAAAACCCCTATGCAAGTAGACTGCTTGTTTCATCACCAGACATGCTGCTGATTAAAACCAGGAGTAGCCCAGGAAGTACTGTGCAAAAGCCTCCAGCTGTCTGTAAGGGAACAGAAGTCTTTGGTCTGTCATAACTCAGAATATACAAATGTGAGCATTTGCAGCAAAGAACCTATTAACTGGCTTGAATTCCACCACACAATTTACTATGCATTTAGGGGAGACTCTGAGATTTGGTTTTTTTTTTTCTCCTTATCTACTCTCACTTTCCCAATTTTAAAGAGATTAGCCAAAGGATAGCATTTTACAATGGCAGTATTGACAAGGGTTGACTGTCTTGCTTTAGAACTCTTCAAATTTCTGTGAGCTATTTTATAAACAGTGGTTAAATAAACAAGAATTTTAGTATAGATCTCTAGATATTTTATCATGTTTAAAGCTAATTAAACTGCACACTCAAGATATAAAATAAAAGTAATGTTAAAATTCAAAGGGGAAAAAGACCTGCTTTTGTCATCCCTGAATTGGTCAGACAGATTAGATGATCACTGTAGGTCTTGTCCAGCCAAAACATCCTATCCTATCCTATCCTATCCTATCCTATCCTATCCTATCCTATCCTATCCTATCCTATCCTATCCTATCCTATCCTATCCTATCCTATCCTATCCTATCCTATCCTATCCTATCCTATCCTATCCTATCCTATCCTATCCTATCCTATCTCACATAAAAGGTATGCTGGATTTTCACAAGTCTACATAAAATCTCCTGATTGCAAACCTTGCCTAAAAAAGTATTTCTATGATTAGTAAATTGCTGTTACAGTTTTCAATTATACTACTGGATTTTTAAATCATAAAATTAAGGCTGTTGTCTTCTCAAATGCAACAAGGTCAAGCATTATCTGAGACTTTTAGAGAAGCTACTGCTCTAGGAGAGTAATGCATAAAGATATGCTGTAAGGTGTCAGACTACTTTTGGGAAGTCAGAAAACAATCATGGAACTTGTACTCTCTGCAAGGGCAACATAACCAAACTTTTTGAAAGCGTGTCATTAAGAGTTTTGGACAATCATTCAAAATTGACTTTGACAATCTAAATAAGGCAACTTCATCTTTTAAAAGATTTTTAAATCAACATGTACTTTTGTCTGCCTCCCTTTATTCATTAATTAAATTGTCTTGTATTTGATCTCAGGCCAGCTTAGCTTCTGTACCCACTTTCCACAAAATGATTCTGAAAAGTTATTTATTTATTAATTTTATTGCTTAATGTGACAATTTGCAACATTAAAACTTTTCTGCCTGACACCTCAAGCAGCCACACTGCTGTGGGGTGAGAAGTTACCATGTGCTGGCAAATCCACAATAAATATCTATTTGAATGCTCTTAGCCTGTGGCAAATGCAGTGTAATTTAAGTTAGCATGAAAGAAGGCTAAGCAAATTCAATTTATTTTACATTTGCCATGGGCTAAACGAATTCACAGTGGACAGTTGCTGTAGATCAGCTGCTGTATTTATGAAAGCAATTCTTTTGTCAGTAAGACTGGTGTGAAATCAGGGAACAATCAGGATAGAAATCTGTAATTCTGCTATTGCAGAATACAAGTAACCAGGTAGTCTATGAAGCCATCATTCCCTCAGTGTGAAATACTAGAACAAGCATATTTGATGGGAAGAAAAAGAGTTTTGGAGAAGTGCCACTTGTGACAGGTATTGTCAGGTTTTTAACTGGAGCCAGAATAGTTCTTACATTGCCAAGCAAACATAAGAAAAACAAGAACAAAACCAGAGACATCACTTTTGACATTTCAAGTAAAATTACAGATTTATGAGTATAATGAATGGAATTGTATAAAATACCAATTTTTCCTTCCTGGAAATCGAGGGAAATGTGCCAGTGATTTTACTGGGAGCAAAGGTGTGTTCTGTTCAGTGTCTGTTTCTCAGTTCTCTTAGTTTTGCTCAGCACTGCACAGCCACTCATTTTAAATATGCTCTTGAAGTTGTAGCCTCCAGAAGTGTGAAAATAGGGCAGTTGTCACCTTTCTTGCTGTCATGTAAACACCTTCTTAATGAACAGATTAGATAGACTATTCTATAGAAAAATTCTGCAATGTGAGGCAATGTAAGCTTGTTTGTAGGAGGCCATGAAGATGCTCAGAGGGCTGGAGCTCCTCTCCTGTGAGGACAGGTGAGAGACTTGGGATTGTTCAGCTTGGAGAGAAGGTTCTGGAGAGACCTTATGGCATCTTCCTTTACCTAAAGCAGGCCTACAAGAAAGCTGGAGAGCAACTTATTCCAAGGGCGTGTAGTGATAGCACAAGGAACAGTGGCTTTAATTTGAATGAGCAGATTTACATTAGTTACCAGGAAGAAATTCATTCCTGTGAGAGTGGTGAGGCCCTGGCACAGGTTGCCCAGAGAAGCTGTGGCTGCCCCTTCCCTGGAAGTGTTCAAGGCCAGGCTGGATGTGGCTCTGAGCAACCTGGTCTAGTGAAAGGTGTCCTTGGCCATGGCACAGGGGCTTGGAACTAGAGGGCATTTAAAGTTCCTTCCAACCCAAACCATTCTGTGGTTCTGTGATTCTATGATAATAAAAGAGATTTCAGCAAAAACCCCTTTGGCTAAACAGTTTTTCTCCTCATGTTTTTCATCTCCTTTCTCTACTGTACTCGCAATAAAACTTTATAATGCTTAAACGTGGATCAAATTTTCAAATTAACTGATAATATTCATCTATCACAGCAGGCACATGCAACCCTTAGGTGTTTGTCTCCTCTGTATAAATGTTATATATAGAGCATATTGTATACGTATACTAGAAATTAAAGGAGGTTTTAAATACTATGAACAAAGACAGATAGGTTAAGAACATAAGAGATGCCCTCCACCTTCTGCAAAGCTGGTAGAAAATTACTGCTGAGCACCATCACACACTGCTATCTGTAAATTATGTTTGCATCAAAGGTATTTCAACTTCAGCCAGCTCAGGGAGTGGACAAAATCAGTTTAACCATCTGCATCTAGGACTTGTATCTACAGCATACTTCTAATCTCTCTGCCTTTCAGTTTCCTTCTCTGTTTAAAGACAGTATTATTATTAAAAAAAACCCCACCTGAATATTTGCTATGAAAGAGCAAAACGTTTGATGAAAAAAGATGATCCTATCCAAGAATGAGAAGATAACTGCTAGGCCGTAGAGAAACAGTCATTCTTCTGTCTTCTTCTNGGAGTGGACGAAACCAGTTTAACCATCTGCATCTAGGACTTGTATCTACAGCACACTTCTAATCTCCCTGCCTTTCAGTTTCCTACTCTGTTTAAAGACAGTATTACTTTCATTTAAAAATTACTTTCATTACTTTCATTTAAAAAAAAAAACAACCTNTTATAATGCTTAAACGTGGATCAAATTTTCAAATTAACTGATAATATTCATCTATCACAGCAGGCACATGCAACCCTTAGGTGTTTGTCTCCTCTGTATAAATGTTATATATAGAGCATATTGTATACGTATACTAGAAATTAAAGGAGGTTTTAAATACTATGAACAAAGACAGATAGGTTAAGAACATAAGAGATGCCCTCCACCTTCTGCAAAGCTGGTAGAAAATTACTGCTGAGCACCATCACACACTGCTATCTGTAAATTATGTTTGCATCAAAGGTATTTCAACTTCAGCCAGCTCAGGGAGTGGACAAAATCAGTTTAACCATCTGCATCTAGGACTTGTATCTACAGCATACTTCTAATCTCTCTGCCTTTCAGTTTCCTTCTCTGTTTAAAGACAGTATTATTATTAAAAAAAACCCCACCTGAATATTTGCTATGAAAGAGCAAAACGTTTGATGAAAAAAGATGATCCTATCCAAGAATGAGAAGATAACTGCTAGGCCGTAGAGAAACAGTCATTCTTCTGTCTTCTTCTGCGGCTATTTATCATTCAGCGTGTGACAGCTTCAGCAGGACGTAGACAGTCCCCTCAAACTGCAACATCCATAAATGAATGTTTGCAGTACTTTCCTGGATACAAAGATTATCCTCGAGCAAGGAGAAATGATGACTGAGGTACCTCACCTCCCGATGTGAGTAAATAAGCTATTTGTCACTTGAAGTGAGCACTGGTTGGGAACATAATACAACAGCAGGGCTGGGGGTTGGGAATGGAGGGAAATGCCTTGCTACAATTAAATTACAAGTCCACAGAGCACGTAAAAATTAAGTAAACCTGCCCATTTCAAATTTTCTGTTGGAAACCAGGAGGCTGTTTTCACCTGCTGCGGGTTGTATTTTGCAAATTCCTGCTTATTTGCCTAAATCTTTAAAACAGTCTTTAAAGGACTCATGACACAAGTTTAGAAATATGATTTGAAGTTAGTTTGAGGAAAGTCTACTATTTAATCATGATGATGTGGTGGCTGGAAAGTAGGAGAAGATCTGAGCATTTTATGTGTTTTACATCTATTTCTTCTGGTACAGCTTGGTAAAAGGCACTGGCAAAACCAGGATACTGAAAATGATGATATTCAAACTTGGTTTTGTCTGTTTTTTCCCCACAAACTTCTCCAACATGAATCCTGCCCACAGACTACAGTTCTTCACAAACTGCTCTGGTATAGATCCTTTTCCCTGGGCCCCAGTCTTTCAGGAACACACTGCTCCAGCATGGGTCTCCCATTTTTCCTGCCAGAAAACTTGCTCCTGTGTGGGCTCCTCTCCATAGGGTCCCCCTCAGGCTGCAGCTTCCTTCAGTGCACATCCACCTGCTCTGGCGTGGGATCCTCCAAGGACTGCTGTATGGATATCTGCTCCACTGTGCTCATCCACAGGCTGCAGGGAAACACCTTCTCCATCATGATCTTCTCCAGAAGCCACAGGGGAATGCCTGCTCTGGCAGCTGGATCACCTCCTCCTCTGTGTCTGGCACAGGTCAGCTCTGGCCACTTCTCAGAGACTGCCCAGCAGCCCCCACCAGACCCTGGGCACATTCACCCCGTACTCTGCAGTCCAATGATGCCCTGCCTTAACAGTTCATCTGATTCAAAACCATGGGAATACTTCTGAAATATGTTTGGGTCTGCATTTCCAAATATATTTATACTAGAGACAGTATAAATTCCTCTCTTTGGAGTAACAGAGAAGAGCACTTTGCTGCAAGATAAATATAGCTTAAGCCAATGTGATTATATCCTAAGGTGAATAAAAGCAATGAAATGTGCCCCTATATTAAATGAACATTTCTCTTGGATAAAAGTATAAAAATATTCTAGGGACAAATCTAGAAAACTCTTCACATTTTTCATCCTCCCTCACCTCAGCGCACAAACCTGCTGTATACCTTTGGTGATCCTCAAATATTTATTGCATCTGACAGTGGTTCTCTAAAAAGTAGATGATCATCTCTTTGGGACATGTGCCAAGCTAGCAATATCCCAAAAACTTTAGCCCATAAACCTTATGAAGTGTTTCTGGCACTGGTAGCTGAGGCACTTAATTTAATGAGATAGGCTTGCCATTGCTGAAACTGCTAAATGTGTTTTCAACAGAGCCAAGGAAAAATCTAATTCATTAGACCTCTGACTGTGTTCAACTATTGTTATTGTGCTGCAACATTTTGAATATAAATACAAGAGACCCACAGAAAGCAGTATTTCACTGTCTGAATTTGCACATATTGCTGAAGGCCATTTCAGTTCTCCTGCTGATGTGTTGCATTGCCTTCCTGGCTGCCACAACACAGCATATGATTATATACCTGATGCCTGTAAAACTATGGCAGAATATACAGTTGTTATAGCATGTAACCATTGTCCTCTGTAATGACAAATGACAGCACACTTTTGCAGTATGGTGGCTTGTCTCTGCTAATAAAGAGACTAACACAGTTATAAGAAGAAGAAAAGAAAAATAATAGTGCCATCATTAATAATTGAGTCTGAAAAAGGAAGAAAATTAGATTACAGCCCTTACAAAAAAATCATCAACCCCTTAGCACATTTTGCCTCTATTTCTTTTATAAGAAAAACCAGATATGAAGGAAAATTATGACTAAGACTATGAGGAATTAAAATCTGAACATTTTTGCTATTGAATATTAGCCTCTAAGACTTCTGGTTTAAGATATGGTGTTCCTTTGCACAGCAGCATAGTATTTCTCAAATAATGTGAAGTGAAAATATGTATCTAGATTGAATTTCAGTAAAAAAAAAGACATTTCTTACAGACTCCCATACCATCCTAGTCACAACTGATTATACCACCAACAACTTTACAGTAGCAAACTCTACCAGAATAGAGGATGAATTATGTGAACTTTACCTGCAGCTTTCTTAATTTATGTCACATTCCAATTGGTTATTCATTTGCATTTTATCTTTAGAAAACCAGAGGCCAGAAGTTCAATATCTTGTGTGAGGGGATGCAAGAAGTGTGCAGCTAGATTGCAGTAAAATCCAACCCCAGGCCTCCTCCTTCTTCAGCATCGGCAAAACTCCCATTCCTGCCCCTCTAATCTCTCTAATCTTGATTCTTTTCTTCCCTTGCACGAATGGTCTTTATCATACCAGACACTTGACAGCTCTCTGGAAAGAGGTAACCCAGGAGAGAGGTGCCTCCCAGAAGTTGCCACAGAACTCCAGATTATTGTGCAGCAGCAACATGTCGTAGTTATTAAAGCTGATTTCATTATTAACTGTGGGGAGGAATTGGTTGTTTCTTCTTTAAAATCTTCATAAATTACTCATTTTCAAAACTGCATCTCTGCAAACATTACAAACTTTGTATCTATAAGCTAAATTCTCACTTCTGTACCAGACTATATGCAGGCTGTGTATACTGTACAAAGTGTACTGTACTTTATTTCTTGTCCAGTTAAATGACTTAGAATAAAAATACAGGAAAAAAAATCAAAATAAATAATTAATTTCCACGTTTCTGAGATCCTGTTACTGACACCCAACTTCATTCCTCTAGGCTTGGAGACCTCTCTCTTTGTTTCAACAGAGGCTATGGCACTGACTATGAATGCCAGAAGTGGAACTGTATAATGTCCTTATGTTCCAGTGTGAAGCCTTGTTAAAGAGTCCTATCAGTAAAACTCTTGTGATTTTTCCAGTGCATTATTTGCACAAGGTCCTCAAACAAATCCCCCATGGTAGGTGCACTGTTCTTGAAGAGTTCCTGCCTTGTGTCTTCACTTACTGCTTAGCTGCTTAAAAGCCTGTCCTACCTGGAAAGAAAATCCTTTTCCCATTGCCACTGGAATCAGAGACCTCCCAGAGATGCCACAAAGCTCTGAGAATTCTCTTATGACATCACTAGTGAGTAACTCTACAGAAGACATTTTGTGGCAAATTTTATGCTTCCTCTTTGATTTTCAACATTTGCATTTTATGGTCTGTGAAGTTGCCTTGAAATCTTAAAAGCTCCCTGATAATTTTGCTTTTCAAGCCTCTCAGTCCAAATACATGTACATGCATATCCAAAAATTTTAACCTCAGAACACTACACAGAAAGACCTTCAGATCTGGTTCAATGGTGAAACTCCTGACACTCCCACAATATTGAAACGATAACTTTCTCAACAATATACCATGGTGGTTTGCAGCTATTAAATATCTTCCTTGGAATGAACCTTTGAGATTCATACTCCCTCTCAATCCCTGACTTAAAATATCATTGAGTTTCACTCAATTTCACTTCAACTTCATTTTTGAGATACACTAAAATGTTCTGCAGCAATTATGAGGGGCCAGAGTTGAACAAACCTATGGAATTTTAATGAGTTTGCAGTGGTAATTATTTTTAATTGCCTTCCATCTCATTAGAGTACCAGGTGGCAGCTATGTAACCTCACCATGGATGCTGATTGTCTACATGGCCACATATTTCTCTGCAGACACTAATGAACAGACATGTCCACAGCCTCTGTAGTGGTCTGCTAACAGCAATTTGCCTGCTCCTTTGAACAAGAGGAGTCTGACTCTGACCTCACTCACACTAAAATTAGCTGCAAGGATATCACAGCTCCATACAGCTTCCAGTGCACCTTTTTTAACAACAATAAAAAATAACATACATACGTGCAAATATATTAAGTTCTGTTTCTACTCTGAACTGTTTAAAGACTTTTACTTTTACTTACCACTTTAGAAACAAAGAGAATCGTCCGAGTTCCCTGTTCACAGAAATACAGCAAAAAAAAGGAATGCTCCTCTACACTTCCCTCTCTTCTACAAGAAGTTTTTATTAAAATTATTAATTTTTAATGATGATTTTTAAAAAGAGTCAATTTCTCATGTGATCAGAAGAGAGAATTTTAAATAGTCAGAAAAAAGCAATAACAACTGAGGTTTGTTCTGTGTGTTGATTGCTAGAGGAATTCATATGTTGTTATTTACTGAGGAAAAAAAAAACAAACCCAAAAGAAACCAAAACCAAACAACCCAGCTTTGTTTTAAGAAAGAAACATAACATTGTGAATTTAATTCCATAGTTAAACAAAAAGGTTCATCTCTGTAGGATCAGTACTTTTTAATATATGGAGATTAGAGACTTGCTTATAAAAGCAAACAGTACAGGAAAAAAAATCTAATCTATAAAGTAACCTCTTTTTTTTACTTCTGCAATAAAATGATTGTTCCACCTTGTTATTAAGGCTGCTGAAGAGTTCTGGTGTTCCAGATGCCTGAAATCAAAATGATTCCTATTTAAATTATACATTATCAGTGACAAAGTTCTAGCTGCTATCTAATAACTTTGCAACATCTAACAACCTGTGATGAAATATATGTGAAGTTTAGATGTCTCCTCTGCTGTTTTTTAATAGAAAGAAGCTCTAGCAGATAAAACCTGTAATGAAGTACCATTACGGTCTCTTCTTTCTGTCTACATAGATGGTAACTTCTTTACATGTTCTCTTTTTTAAGAAATAAATTCTACAGAATAATTGATCAATTTATTTCATGTATCTTTTTTTCTTACATGCATATTTTACCTTCTTCTCAGGTATTTATTTCAGACCCTTCCCCTACAGAGTCTGAAAATGTATGCATTTTACCTGTTTTATATTAATAATATACATATATCTGGTGTTGGTTTTCTGTTCCTAATTAAGCCTTAAAGCCACTGTTTCTTTTAATTAAAATACTTTCTTCCCTTGGCACAAGGCAGTGAATAGCCCAAAGCATTGTCATCTCAGAAAATGTCTCTCACCCTAGATATTATTTAGAAAATATGGATTTTATCATGACCCAGAGCATTTTTTCAGGCTCTAAACTGGTTATCTTAAACGATATTCTTTAGCCAAAAGTTCCTCCTGACTTCCAGTTCCTGCACTATGACATGACAAAATAACCAATGGTCTTAAACCTACAAACCCTGCTTCTGGAAATCGAGGTGTTGCAAGCTGGGTCTGTTGTTACTGCTTGAAAATCTTGGATTAGAAAACTTTTTTTCCTTTTTTCATATTGAAATTGTACAATTTTTATTAAAAAAACCTTTTGATTTCTGTATATGCTGCAGTTGTTTTCACAACAGTCCTATTAGAAAACTAATCATAATAAACTTTCTTGGTGCTTGACAATGGTACATGAGAGAGAACAGTTACATATATTCCTTTTTATCCAAAAGGCTAAATTAAGTACTGCAGATTAGATTAGTGTTCACAGCAACAATTTTTCCATTCATTTCTGTGGAGCTGGGGTAATTAAGAGAAAAGAAGAGCAATAGGTGTCTGAACTGTTGGAGTCAAAGGCAGATGATGCAAGAAAGAGTCAGAAATGGATATTACCTACAAATAAATTCAATATCATGTCCTCTGTCCCTCATGTACAATGAGTGGATGACATTTAGCGGGTGTCTTCCTGGTTTAGGAGAACAGCCTGGTCAATTTTTATGACCTACATGATCATATAAACATAATTTATCAAAATAATTCATTTGCAGATACAGATCACAAATAACTCCAAACTCAAAGGAATGCTGCACAGCTCTTCAAGTCAAACAAGCAAAAAAGAAGTAAATTTAGAAACAATCTCACTTTAAGTAACACCAGTTTTTGTACGCATAAGGACACTCAAAGCTTACCCTGGAATAGCCTTGCAATAAGTGTGGAAAATTCAGTAAAGCTTCTATGTGAGAGGCTGTAGGTGAGTTTGCATTAATCATGGAAGGTTTCACAGTTCAAGCAGCTCTCTCTCCTTTCCAAACGTGTATTTTTTTCTGTTATTACCTTACAATTGTGTCAGGACTTTGTGTATCAGCACAGCTTGAACTCATCAGTAGCTAAGCTTGTTATGGATAATCTTATTTATTCTACCACCCCTCTGCAAGATAATCACATTATGGTTCTCTCAAGGGCTTATCACCTTGAATCCACCCAGGACCTGCAACATGCACACAGAGGGAGAAAGAGATGCACAGATGAAAAACCCAGCTAAATGTCTTTTCTCTATGCTTAGAATTATTACATCCAGACCGAAAATTATTACTGCTACTATAAAGTCTTTCTGAAGAACAGAATTAATTGGCATAAAAATTAAATATAAATGTTATTAATGAACACTTTTGATAAGGAATGAACATTTACATTTTCTATTAAAAGTATAGAGAGTCTACTATATTAAAAAATAGTCTTATCTGTAATGGGTTAACAATAATCCCAAAGACTATAGATAAGATTTCTGTAGGAAGACCAAGATAATATTTGCCTTTCAACAAGGACAGTATAAAAGAGATATTTTCCTCCAACCTTTTAATAAGCACATGAAAAAATGCAATGCATTTGTTGAGTAACTGAAAACTGGACATTGAAAGGAGCTTAATGAAATCCTGGCAGACATTTTACTCAATGCCCAGATATTTGAGGAGATAGAATTACCTATTATTTCACTACTTGGCATTCTAATCTAGATTGTCTTAAATGCTATTAAGTATTGTGCTTAAATCGATCTTCCACTGGCAAAGAGATGTATTAATATGTTCCTTTTTATAGAATCCAATACTATGCACTAAAATATAATTGTTTTGAATGTAACAGCTTTTTTTTCAAAAGCATGCCAAATAAAGGGATCAGAGCCTGTCCTTTAACATGCTTGGAAAACACTTCACAAACCAAGTCCAAATTAATTTTCATCCAGGGAATTCATATTATCCATTAGGACCTCCCTTTGAAGATGGACTTTGACCCTTTGAGTTGTCTGATCCTATTTGATCCAACATGATGACTAAATGAGTAAAATTAAGCAGCAACTCTATGTCTTCATTGTGCTCTCAGACCAATTTTCCTCTCACTTGTGTCTATTAAGACTCTCTTAAATACATGAGTCTTGCTGCACACAGTTCAATATGTCCCCATTTTCATATGTTGCCAGTCAGTAGAAGTTCTGTGAAATATGGAACCAAGTTCTTTCTCCAGAAGCACTCCTGTATTAGTAGAAATTTGGTGTCCCTGTGGGCAGAACATAACCTTAAATGCCAGAAGCTTTTTATTTGGCTGTAGTCTTGTGTGACTCATGTGGGTATTAGTTTGTATTAATAAACATCAAATACTTCATTCCCATCTATATAACTGCTCCTTACATAAGCACAAACGTTAGCACACCCTGTGCAGTGTGGAAGGTGATTAAGTGTGAAGTGCTATTTTGAATTTCAAGTGGATCCTTCTGAATGAAGTACAACATGCTGTGCAAAGTGAAAAGATTCAAATGCTTGATTTGGTCTTCCTTCCTTTTCTCCACAGAGAGGAATTTTCAGTATTGGGAAAAGAAGACATAGACATGTCTTAAACCAGAAACAGAATCAAGCTACAGAATTTTTCAAGAGATATTCTGTGATTTAGATGTAATTCTTTTAAATGTTTGTTTACACAGTATTCCTTTGTGACATAAGTCTGCTGTGATACATGGCAGAAAAAATGTATGGTAATGAAATGAGATTGTCATGATTTACTTTTTTTCTAAACATTTTCCAGACATAGAAAAACATATCTAAAAATTCACCAAAAATTCACCAAAAAATATCATTTATTAAGGAAGATAAAGATGCTTATTCACTTAAGCTAACATGAATAGTACCAGAAAAAACACATGCTACAGTTAAGGAGTACAAAATGAGTCAAAGCTACGAGATTCCAGTATAGCTTTACTTCACCTTCCTCATGCTCAAATATTGTTAGACTTTATTTTCATTTTTATAGTTCCTTATTGTATTTTCCACATAACCCACCCTTCATTTACAATTTGGAAGGGGTTTTAACCCACTGGCAAAGGGGATGGTCTAGGGACCAGGTCCTATTCATGAGGCAATTTAATACATCGCTCCTGAAATTCCTAGAACAGAATTACACAATGTTTAGCTCTCTAAATAAACTTTCTGGATCAGAAAGCAAAGCAGGACAAATGATGGTTTATTGGACAGCCAAGGATCAAGTAAATTAGTTTGTATTTGCTTTGTTTAATTAGTTTGAGGTTGTTTTTAACCTCATTTTAAATACCTGGGGTAGTGGTGAATGATGATAAAAGGAAAAATGCTAGACACTGGGGGGAATACAGGAAGTGGAAGCCAGGGAAAGTAGAATCATTTAGGTTGGGAAAGACCTCCGAGATCTTCATGTCCAACCATTAACCCAGCACCACCATGTTCACCATGTGAGAGCTAGAGTTTAGGAGGAAATCAATAAAGAATGTTTTGAGCGTTGTTCTTATATTTTACCTATAATTCAATCATTGATAGATACTTTAGCTGGGTCATTCACTGACCGTGCCATGGGCTCAGAGGTAACTGCTCAGAACGTGGTCCTTCTCAGCATGCTCAGTCCCACAGGACTGGCAACTGACCTGAGCTGGCTGCCTCAAGCATGGCATGGAGCTGTGTTCCTTAACTGAAGCTTTCTAATTAATTTTTAATGGTCCCCGTGCATCTTACCTAACCCTCATCAAGGGCTTTTTTATTTGGTGTACCCCTGCCCCTTGTTAGTCCAAGAAGAGGAAGGCCGACCCATCATCAAACATTTATGTTTACAATCAGATGCTCAGCAGTTTATTCAAGAGAAATGTCACTGACCCTCGGCCCCTCCTGTGTGCACAGAAATCAGTGAGCCCACATGAAGGTTACTGAGCTTTTAAAATGAGGCTGGTGACTTTCACACAGTATACCTTGTAAGAAGGGAAAATCTTTGCATCTTTGAGAAGACAGATCTTGGCTTTTCATCACAGAAGAGAGTTTTCCTTTCTAGACTTCACTACTGAGAAATGAAACTATAAAAATAGCTAATCTCCTTCTCCAACTTCTCTCCCTTGTGGCAGTATCTCACCAATTTTCCTAGATGAACTAGAAAGTCTCAAGTGACTTCTAGGATTTTTAAGGAACCTTCCATTTTCTCTCTAGTGTAATCACCTTTTCTAAACTGTTGAAAACTCTTTTTTCCAGATTTCAACTTTTTGCTTAGAAATAAGAATGCCAGTTATAATTCTAGTAAATATATTACTCATCAAACCATCAGTACAGCTCAAAACTAAACACAAATGATTTTTTTTCACTTGGATCTATCTGCTCAGTGATTTAAACAGACCAGTTAAAACCCAGAGGTGTTTCAGACCCTGGGTTCTTCATCAGTATTTAAGAATGTTGCTTCCTGTTGCTAATCTGTATATCCTGTAGCTTCTTTTAATTACTGATCTGGTGCCTCTGTAGAAAATGCAAAAAGTTAATAAAATATTGGAGACAGATTTGCCTTGTAGCAAAGTCTGACCTGCTTATTTTGAATCCAACATTCTCACAAACTCAAACCTTTTATTTAGTGGCCATTTTTTTTTTTCATACTGCAATCTTCATTAACACAAATCTCAAATATTGCCATTAAGTATACTTTGCTTACATGGTGATACACATTTCTGAAGAGAATACAGAAAGACCAATAATTAAAAATAAAATCATCTATTGTAACTTACAATACTCAAGCTAAAAAGAAATTTATAAAATAAAAAGGGTAACTTTCACAGAGATTTTAATGTATGACCTTCTATTATTTCAGATCTTTTACTTGAATATACACTTTTGTATTACAAAGGCCAGAACTTCTGCCAGTGTGCATAATAACAGTTGCCATAACTTGGGCATATGGTTTATTGGAACTAAGAGTCTGTGCTTATAAATTAAAAAGATTCTTTAATGAAATTTGAAAGACTTGTTATTTCTTGTGTTTTTTGTTTGTTTGGTTTTTTGTTTGTTTTTTTGGGGGGTTTGGGGGTTTTTCATTTTGTTTTTTGGTTGGTTGGGGGTTTTTTTTGTGTGTGCTT
>VZTH01005949.1:184988-203587 GCA_013397815.1 Aleadryas rufinucha
AAAAAAAAGTCATGTTGGGAAAATTGTAAGAACTAGATTAATCACCTATTAGTGACTGAGGGTGAGTGATGAGGTGTGAATTCCCCTGACTTCTACAATGCACTGTCTAGGTCAGCTGCTATCAAGAGCTGTAGATCTGTTGACAGCCAGAGACCTAGGAGGATTTATGCCATTTAGAGAACTACTCCTGTATTTGGAATGCAAGAACAATTGTGAGCCCACCCGAGTCCTGTGTGGAGCCGAAGTCAAACAATTTATTTTCAAGCACTTGTTCATGAAGAACAGGAAAACAGACTTTTTAGCAGCAATCAATTACATTTTATACATTTTTTTCTTCTTACACAACAATTGAATGTGGTAAAGTTACATAGCTTTCATTTGACTGTTGTTTTTAATGTGTACTTGAATAGTTTCTTTCTGAAAAAAGGACATAATGAAAATACCATCTTGCATACAATTACTTTCTTTTGATAACAAAACCTATTTGCTGTTCAACCCTCTTGCACTGTTAAACTACTCAAAAGCCATAAGGCACAAGTGGCACACAAGCTCTAATATATATTACAGCATTTATAATTAATTAGATTTGCAGTACTTGGACACAGAAAAAAAAGAAATGTGCAATATTGTCATTAACTATTAACTGGACTCTCTTTATGTACGACTCTGAGTATAGTTCTTTTCTGCTTTATGTTTTGTTTTTTGCATGAAGCCCTATTCAACAAAACCTCTGTCACTTTCAAACAATGACAAACAGTTTTCTTGCACTCAGTATTGAAGAAAATGTGTTCATTTTCTCATCCAGAATGAAAGTGTTGATGGGACAGGAGGGAAAATAATAAATTTCTTGGACAAAAATCTTTTTTGTGGGATAATTTTCTTGCTCTAAGTTACAGTGGTTGTGTTCATGCGCTCCGGAGGGGGTGGATTTCAGAGATAAGGAAAAGAGATTTGAGCAAGGTTTCTTCTTGTACCTTTGAACCCTGTAATATGCACAGCTCAAACTCAGAGACAGTAATGAAATTTGGATGGGAAATACTCTTTTTTTTTTTACTTAATTGTTGTTTAGTTCAAGAAATCAGAGAGTACCCTCTTGAAATAACTTAGGAAATATTGGCTACATATCTTTATCCAGAATATACTACCAAAAAAAAAGATTTTCAAAAGCTAAGCACACTTGGAGACAAGATTTTAAGAAAACACATTATGTTTCAAGAATTTGCCTTCCCACAAAAAAAAAAAAGAAAAACAAAGAAAAGAAAACAAACAAAAAAGCCCCAAACAACCAAAAAACAACCCCAAAAACCCCAACAACCATGCCACTCAAAATCAACAGTCTCCTACATTTCAAAGGCTAAGCAGAGGTGGAAACATCCAAGCTCTAAGGTACCTCTCCTTAATAGGCAAAGTGTAGTTTTCTGTTCCATTTCTGCCTGTTTTCACCAGCTTCTAGGGCAGTACTGCCTTTGTAGCACACTCAATTACACTCTGTAGGCATTCTCTGGGTGTTTCAGCCCAAATTCTAGCGGCTCTTGTCAAAAATGTGTTGCAGGGTTTCAGTGTCCCAGCATCTCCTGTAGGTGTTCAGGGGTGGCAAGGATGCTTAGCATCCAGCAGAGCTGCAAAAACAAAATTCTCTGGAATGCTCTGGTTGTGGGTCTCCAGCAAGGAGATCAATAGACACGAACATTGCAGCCTCCTTGCCTTGGGGAAAAGGACATAATTCACACAAGCAGAATCAATGTCAATGTAATACGGACAGACAGGAATAAGATCAGAATATTTATGAAAGCTCATAGCCAAATGGATTTTGTTTATTCTTCACACAATACATCATTATTCCCATTCTTACTGTGCAAAGTTATAGTTTTGATAAAATTTTCTCCCCCACGCCCAACAATCCAAAGAAAATCTATCTTCCTTATCGAACATTGGCATGTCAAAATCCTTATACATTTATGGGTTATATAACATGGATGTAAATTTGTGGTTCAGAAACGTCTTACATTCCCAGAATGCTTTCTAGTTCCCCATCTGCAATATAAAGTCAGACCAATCTCTCTAAATCAAAATTGCATTTTTCTGACACTTCATCTCTTTGTCATGTTTTCTCCTCACAATATCTGTGCTACAAAACTCCCTTTCTTTATCCATTTATAGCATCATAGAACACACATCAATTTTACAGGTAACAAGACTAATGTATACGAAAAAATCTTATAAATCACATTTGTGGAGAGGAAATCTCTGTTAAACATCACAGTCATTTAAAGAAAACCAATTTGTTTTGCAATTTTTTCAGCTGATGTGTAATATTTTGAAATCAGGCTCTGTCGGACATATTTATTGTGACGTTGTATATGATGTGCAATGCACACAAAGATGTGATAGGGTGTATTTTTCCCTAGGAAGGAAAACAGCCTGGCTATTGACAAGTGCTGAAATACCTCTAACTACTGTTTTCTTCTCTCTCACTACAAATTTTCTTACATGTTCAGCAACTCATTTGTGCCCTCTGATAACAGACAAAAGGGTGAGTATCTTGTAATTCTGACAACTACTTTTCTCCTCCAGTTACTGCCCATGAATTTGCATCCCAACAACGTTCCTAACTGGGCATAACATCATGAGTGAATGGGTCACTCCAAACACACTCTGATCTCTTCCTGCTTTCTGCTATACAACAAATGTTATCTCTAGTTATCTCTAGTGAATTTTAATGATCCAAAGGCAATAGTTTCAAACAATTCTTTTGAGACCTACTCATTTGGAAAAGTTCTCACCCCTCAGATGCATTCACTTTTGTCTTTATCATAAACAAATATCTTAAATGGATTGTGGAAAAAAAAAGGCTGGGGGTAAAATTAAAGAAAAATGGAAAGTTATAGACACGGTTATAACAGTACAGAAATTGTAGTGGGAAATGTGGTTGCTACGTCCTGGATGGAAATGTTCAGCATGCATAACTTCCCTCACACAACACATGCTAAGGGGGGATGAAACAGAGGGATGGAGCAGAGTGGAGACACCGTGGCCAGGCTCTGTTGAAATCCTTGCAGAGGAGGGAACTCAGTGCCACCTTTCAGCTGACAAGGCACAGAGCAGCGGTGAACCAAGAGAGATAGAAGACCAGCAACCAGGCAAAATCACTCTCCTAGGATGTAATACTGACGCACATCTCCATCCCAAGGTTACCTGCCTCCAAGGTACAACCACACACCACTGAGCATTATGTGTGACTAGAATCACTCAAGCTCCACCTAATCGTAAAGAAACAGTATAAATATAAGTTAAGAATGGAGAGGAGTCAGAGTAGACTCCATCGTAACTTCTGGGATCAAGCTGAACTTGTCTTCTCCCTCATAGGTTGCCTGTTGGGTAAGAACCATCCTCTATAAGCACTGAATGATTGCCTGGAGCCAGCTTTTGTTAGGGATTAGAGCTGGTCCGTGTATTGTTTTGAATACATTTTTGTAATCAGATACCACCAGCAATCCTCAGACCTCAACCTGTCACAATGTCATTAATAAAGAGTGCTATTTAATGAGCTGTGAGTCCCTCAAGTGAGTTAGCACTTGTTGGCAGCAGGGAACATACAAAAATAAAAATATGGAGACAGAAGGGGGTCGCTTTTATGCTCTGTGTGTGTCCCTGAATAAGTCAGTTAAACTGCCCTCCTATTCAGTGGGCTGCTCAGCGAAGGGTCCCCAAAAGGGGATGCTGACAGACTGGTTGGGCACAAGGGGCTTGGCTTACCTGGGGTGCTGACAGACTCATCCAACACAAAAGGTTTGGGGAAATCTCCCTTTTCACGTGACATGGATCAAAATGTGCAGTGTCTCCTTTTCTTATATGCCTAACTAAGTCCACAGAGATGACTGTGAGGTGGAGTTAGCATATAAAACAATCCATCCTTATTTTCAGAATATTTCAATTAGCTAAACTGTTTCATGTACCCTAGTGGTAGTTACATCCGGATAATGATCCCAGAACTAAGTATATTTTTAGAGAAGTCCCTGGATTAATAAGAATGGGGAATAAAAACAAGCCTTGACTTTCAGCAGCCCATCCCAGATGAGGAAAGACGATTCTGTCCCTTTACATTTCAACAAAACCTAATAGACTTGCATCTTGAAACACTTCATTATTCTTTTCAGAAGAAGAAATATCTTTGATTCCTTATTCAGTTTGACACTCAGCCTTTCATCCCTTATTCCCCAAGGCTTGCCTCAGAAAGATTAAGAGAATATTTTCCCATTCTAGTAATGACCAGCATAGTATTAGACAAAATTCTCAGCAACAATTAAAGGAATACCAGGCTGAGGTTTGTTTATTTCCATGACCTAAGGTACCTCCCATTTCTACTCCTGCTTCTTTAACAACATTGCTTTGCATGAATCACAGAATTTTTAGGGTTGAGAGGAACCTCTGGAGACCATCTGGTCCAATCCCTCTGCCAAGGCAGAGTCACCCAGAGCAGGTGACACAGGAATATGTCCAGGTGGATTTGGAATGTCTCCAGAGAGGGAGAATCCATGACCTCCCTGGGCAGCTGCTCCAGTGCTCTGCCACCCTCAATGTAAAGAAGTTCTTCCTCTTGTTGAGGTGGAATTTCCTGTGTTTTATTTTATGCCATTGCCCCTCATCCTGTCACTGGGCACCACTGAAAAGTCTGGCACCATCCTCTTGGCCCCCACCTTTGGGATATTTATATGCCTTGATGAGATCCACTCTCAGGCTTCTCTTCTCTAGATTAAACAAAAAAAATATATATAATGAAAGCATATACAGTTTTTTAATCCCCGTTATTGCACCTCTGGAAATCCTAGGCTGATGTAAGTCAGCAAAATGTGCAATTAAATTCTGTTATTAAGTCATTTCAGAAGCTGAGGATCTGTCTTTCTGAAGTGAGGCTGCTGCTGGTCTGGAGGTTTAACAAGAGGTTGCACTAGCATGCAAGAAGTATGTCAGAACATTAATTTTAAAATGATGAAAACCCATAAAGGCTATTGAAAATGGAAATTTTATTCACACTCAAAGTCAATTTATGCTCTGAGTTAATAATGAAATCCAAAATCTGAAGAGTCTTCTGATGTTATAAGTACCCTTTAGATCTTTTTGTATAGCTGTTGTATCCTGTGGAGGGGAAATATATTTATTTTGATATAGGTGCACAGCAAAATAACACAGTTAAATAGCACAGTGCTGCAGCGGCACAGGGCCTTATGAGTGATTCTCCACTCTTCTCACACCAGCCTAACTCTACTGACATGCAGGTGATTAAAGCAAAATTCACACCCGTGCTGTTGGCCTGCACAGGCCTGTGCATCACTTAAATTCCACTTAAACTCCCCAAATGGGGCTTTAAAAGGATTTATGAGGTGCGCAGCCTTACGGGCCTTCCAGGCTGGCAGGTGAACGTCACCACTAATTTGCTTCACCTCTGCAAATGCTTGAAGCAAAGTTTCAGCAACTTCAGTTGTTGTCTTCATTGAAACAGGTTCAGCAAATCTTGGCAGAACTCTGTTGCTCCTGTCTGTGCTTGATTTCATTTCTGGATCCTGGCATGAAACTGCAGTTCAAGCTTTATAAAAATTGCTAAAAATTAAGACCTAAAAGAGGTACGGGTCATTTTTATACTTAGATACATTAATTAAGAAGTCTAAGTTTTAAAATGCTTTAAAAAGAGCATTTTACTACCATGCTCTTCAGCTTCTGAAGAAAAACTCTTCCAAATATCCTTGAAGATTACTAATTAGATTATACAGCATCATGATTTTTTATTGTTTAGTCAGAATTTGTGGAATGCAGTAGCTCACGTAGTCTTTTCCAGTGGATGAAGGTTTGGCCCTTTCTTTACATTTGTAAAGTCTGCAACCTTTCAAACTCATTTTATCGTGCTTTTCATATTTTACATTGTTCTAAGTTCTTTTTGTTTAAATGCATCATTATCCTTGGATTCTATCTTCCTTATTTCATACAAGACATGAACAATCTGATGGACAGTCATATCCTGTTTTGCAAGGGTAGGATACATAAATATTTTTGATATCTGCCTTGCCTAATTTAATTAGTCTCATCTTCAATGTGACCTGACCCTATGCAACTAAACACAAATATTTAACACCTGTTTGGATCATGCAATTTTGAACTGACTAATTTTGATCTGGCAAACTGTGAACTTTTTATCCACAAGATTGTCAATCAACTTTTCCCTTTAGCAAATGATAGATTAAAAACAAACAATCAAACAAAAAAATACTCTGAATAGCTCTTTCATAGGAAAACTTCAAAGAAAAAAAGAGAATTTAACCACTGGAGTGTCAGGTCAGACCATGACCCTTTATGCTGAGGAGCTGTTCTGCACCTTAGGTAGCTCCTTGGAGTCATTAGATCAATCTCTCAATCCAGATCTTACCAGTAACATGAATTAGAACCCGACACTATCTCTGTCTATCTTTCTCTAGGGTATTTTTTGTGGACCTCTCTGCAGAAAACCCACCTCCACTGATAACTGAGCTCCCCCTCATTTCAGTACTCAGTCCTTCAAGATGTGTGATGCCACTAATCACTGGTTTCCAAACAAACTTAATGTCTAACCATTCTACTATTTACTTTCAGCTCTTTTTAATGAAATGGCATCTGCAACAAGAAAGAGGATATTTCAGAGCTCCTTCTCTGAAAATATGATATTTATCAAGAGCGAGATTAAGAAAGCTAATTTCATCCCTTCTTTTTTAATCACTACTACTGGGGCCCTGGACCATATCTAGAGGGATTTTGACAGCTTAGTATTAGTGGGAGAAGGAAGGAGAAAAATCTATCAGCAGTGAATGATTGTATTTAAGGTTGACAAAGATGAAATAGTAGAGGCCATGCTACAATTTCTGCTCCTTCATTTGTCTTTGTTGATAAAATGAGCACTGTCAGAGGCTCAAGCTCACAACAAATTTAACGTGACTCTGTTTATTCCTACACTAAACAAGGTTTTCACATGATCAGATGATAAATGCAAAGTTCTGGGATAACCTTTCCTTCTGTTTAACAGAGACATGCAATTTTCTCACTTTATTTTTTTTCCCATTAAAGGAATGAAGATGGAAAATAGCTAAGTAGATTTTTTCCAGCAAGATATTTCATAAAATAGCATGAATTCTCCAAAAGTAATACAAATGTATAATATAACCAGTCTTTCAATACCATTTTTCCAGAAAAGTCTTCTTCCCTTGTTAAAAGAAATATATTCATCATTAATTCCTACTGTTTACCAGACTTCTCACCTTGTATTTCAAAGGTGCCTCTTCAAACTACAGGTTGAAAGAAGTTTGCTGAGAAAAATAAAAAGGATAAATTGAGATGGAGCTGAAATTAGGCAAGCCTGTTGAAACAACTTAGAGGATTGAACTCAGGACAGCTTCCTCATCAAGCAATTAGCTTTTATTCTGTGCAAAACCGATTTGCCAAATAACATTCTATACAAAAATATATCACGGCTGAAAGATACACACGGAAAGGGTCGAAACACCAACCTATGTCCTATAAAATACATATATAAGAGCAGACAGGGGGTGCTATCCAGTTTCATTTTAAAAATAAAAATGTAAATCTAAAAATACAGTCCTTATCAGATCTCTATTCTGCAAACCTTCCTCGCTTTATGCTGATCAAACCATAGCATGAAGCTGCCTTGACTGACTATTCAATAACCCCAAATTCATATTTCATACACTCAATGTCATTTTTTCCCAGCATTTTTCAATACCAGAACATGATAAGAACTTTGCATCTGTCTCTCAGGTGATTTCTGGATATTATTGCAGTCAGTAACTGGTTTCCATGCAGTAGTAGTAGTAGTAGTTCACTCATTGAAACTCCTCTGAACTCAAAGCCTCTTTTCTGCCTTTTGGAGGGCGGCAGAGGGGGGGGCCGTGATAACACAGGATTTAAAGTGGGAAAGTTCCTTGGTAAAAAATATTTAATATAGACCATTGCTTTTTTATGATCAAAATTCCATTATATAAATTATTTACTTTCACAGTTTCATTCTGGGTGGGATTTCTGTAAGAAGTTCTGAGTGTGTACAGAGGTACAGGTGAGAAAACAAGAATAAGAGAAAAGTGCACTATTTTCTTTCTTTTTTTCACATTACATTGATGTTATGGGACAAGGGATGAGGGAGCTGGGAAATAAAATTTGTATTTTCAGAAACTTTACTTGGTCACACACAATAAACTTTATATTAATATTTAAAGCAAACATGACAAAATTTATGTTGTGCATTATCTACCCTTGTGAGTAGCTTAATTTTTTAACAAGCAACAATGCCCATTCTAGGTTGCCATTGAAAACATGCTACGTTTCTAGTTTTTATATCTGATTATCTATTTTTTATAAATATTTTCAAGTGTCTTGTTAAGGATTAAACATTGTCTTAAGTAGGAACAGTGAGTCCCTTTTAAATAGCAGTTTTCTGTTTCTGACCTGTGTTTTCTAGCCCCATAACCACACTCATACAATCCCTCAGGTTAAATTAATTTGTCATTACCTTTTCTTTTTAGTGAATATGTGGGCCAATCCGTTTTCCCATTTGCATTACTTGCTATGACATCCACCCAATTAATTTTGGAGGTATTAAATTAGATAACAAATCTTACTCATCTGTATCCCTTTAAAAAATATCCAGACGCCAGAAGCTGTTTCATCTTTCATTCACCATTTATTTTGTGGTGAAAAACACAATTAGTTGTGTGTGTGTGTGTTTATAATTACATATAGCAGTATTCCTTTTATTTATACAGGCACACCTGCAGATGGAGATGAATCAAAAGTCATATGTAAACCGTATTTATATATATACAGATACATGCATACATAAATATATATATATGTGCATATATATGTATATATTTATATACAAACTGGATTTATAAGAGAAAGCAGTAAGTTGATCTGCCAGTTAAAGGCTTACTTCCTAGGGTGACACACTGAGCATTGGAAATAAAACTAAAAAAGGAAGCTCAGGACAGCATCAATGGACGGAATTAAAGGAAGAATTCCATGCACTTTCCTAACTAGGTGGGTGTTACAAACAGCACCCCAGGAAGGCTCCCGAAGGTGAATCCGTTCCGGGATTCCCACCCCTTCCCGCGCGGATCCATCCCGCGATTCCCGCTTCGATCCGTCCCGACATTCCAAGCGGCCCCCGTGGGTGCGCGGTCCCTTCGCTGTCCCTCCGGTGGCGCGTGGATCCGTTCCAGGATTCCCACCCGTTCCCGCGCGGATCTGCCCCGAGATTGCCACACGGATCCCTCCCGGGATTCCTGCCGGGATCCACCCCAAGATTGCCACCCGGATCCACCCCGCGATTCCCGCCCGGATCCCTCCCGAGATTCCCGCCCGCTCCCGCGGCGCCGCCGGCGCGAGCGCACAGCGCCACCTGGCGGGGCCGCTGCGCTTCGGCCCCTCAGGCCGTTCCCGCCGCGAGTGTTTCTCGGGATAATTAATTTCTCTAAAATACCGATCTTCGGGCTGAGGAATATTTCTGCTTGTAGACATGCCGCAGTTTTTCTGCTTTTTATGCGTGATACGTGTCTGTGCCAGCAAAGCCGGCGAATGGAGTGATTTACTTCCTGAAGTTTTATCCATATAACACTGAAGGAAGGCTCGTTATCTGCGTTTTCTGTTCTCTTAGAAAATTTAAAGAAATCAAAAGGGCCTCAAGTTCACATAAAATGATTTTGTGTTCCCAAAGGCTCTGGGCACAGCAGGAGCCAGGAGCAGCTCCGTCTCTGAATGATGAGCAGGATTCGCCCTGTCAGCTCCTGAAACAGTGGAAAAAAACCGTGCCGTTTGCTATGCCTCACCTTACCTATTTGTTAATACTGCTTAGAGGGACCACAGACAAATATCCAGCATGAATAAAACTCACCTGTCAACTCTAAACTCTACAAGTTACCACATTTCCCTTCTAGCATGATCAAAGGGATATTTTTCCCAGGGTGAATTGTCTGAGTTTTTGGTACTGCAAACGACTTTTGACTATGAGGGTAGCATGGTGTTTGAATTTTAAAAGCAAACAGAAGATACAATCCGTGCTAAGCAACATCCTCTAAAGCAAATACAAACCAACCAGAGCAAACAGCTTCAGGCAAATTAGCAAAGTAAACAACAGAAAGCAAAGAGAACAAGAGAAGACCAGAGAAAGGCTGTGTTGCACTTTCTTGGGAGGTCTTCAAGGGTTTCAGCAACTCCCAGCCCCATCTGTCTGCAGGAAATCAGATTTTTGCCACTGGCACGAGTATTAAAATTCTGCCGTGGGACTGGGAGAGATGATGCTCATGGTGCTTTGCAACTCCCTAATTAGTTTCTCTGCTGCCAAAGAACACAACATCAGCATATTTTAGTACAATAACTAGTCTCAGACAATTTCTCAATCACTCCTCAGGATGTGACTCTGGCATTTAATCCACTGACACCAGCTCCTGAACTGTTGATTTCTCTAGAGCTCCACGAGTGAAGGAATCATCATTCATTGAACACTTTGCACAGCCAGGGTACTCTGTCTAGACTTTGCTGGTGGAGGCTTAATATTCTGCAAACCAAATTAACTCCTTCCACAGGTATGTTAGTGTTGGTCTTTTGTGCTTACCTATGTGCGAAACACCATCATAAATGGACAAAAGGTGATAGTAGCTGAAAAAGGGAAATTGCCTTCAAATTGGTCAGCCCAGGCTTGTGAGTTGTATGCTTTAATCCAGACTTTAAAGTTAGTAGGCCATGGAAGAGGAACAATCTACACTGACTCAAAATACGCCTTTGGAGTAGTGCATACCTATGGCAAAATATGGGAAGAAAGACGGTTACTGAACTCAAAAGGGAAGGAACTGATTCATGAGGGACTGATCTTAGAGGTCTTGGAAGCCCTGAGATTACCAGAGGAGATTGTCATAGTTCATATTAAAAGTCACCAAAAGGGAATGGCCCCAGAGATTAGAGGAAATAATCTTGCCAACAGAGAAGCAAAGGACACTATGGAAAATGGGGAGGAGAAAGTAATGATAGTCCTAACTTGAAAAGATAAAAGGTTCCAAGGTTTAGTAAACAAGAAGAGGAGAGGTTGAAGGAAATAGGAGCAGAGATAGATGATGCAGGTAATTGGAAACTGTCAGATGGAAGGCAAATGTTAAACAAACCCCTCACCAAAGAAATATTAGAAAGAATATATCAAAAGACCCACTGGGGCACCCGAGCCCTCTGGGATGAATTTTTTAAAAATTATGGGTGTATAGGTGTTTTTGCAATAGCAAAACAAGTAACAGAAAAATATGGAGTTTGTCAGAAGGTGAACAAAAAGGTAATGAGAAGAGTAACCTTAGGAAGTCGGGACCTAAGACCCTTTCAAAGTATACAAGTAGATTTTACTGAACTTTCCCAGGTCCAGTGATGGAAATTTTTACTAGTAATAGTAGACCATTTAACCCACTGGGTAGAGGCTGTACCTGCTGTGACGGCCACAGCCAACACTGTCTCTAAAACGTTGTTAGAAGAAATTATTCCCCAGTATGGGATTGTGGGAAATGGTTGGAGGATTGACTTCCGTGGCTGAACTGTTAATAGAGTAAGCTGTAAAATTGTGAAGTTATAATAGTTGTAATGTGTTGTATTGGTCACCAGAGGGTGTCCCCTCGAGTGTCAGAATAGGGAGGGGGAGGGGGTGTGAGCTTGGGGATAAAACCATGGGCGCTATTGGATGTACCAAAACCACCAATAGGAAGGACCCCTGGACTACCCCTGGACTCCTATTGGTTCTCCAATGAGCCAACCAGAACCCCAGGATAAGAGCCAATCAAAACCAGAAACATGAGCCAATGAGAAGCAACCAGCATGTGAGAACCAATGACATGCCAGATCCAAAACCCACCAATGAGGACTCGGCCTCTGGGGTATAAATGAGAGGGGCCCTTTTTCTGCTGCCTGTGGTGAAGGAAAAGGTGTTTGCCTGTTTATTTTATTTTGGGGACTCTTGTTGTTTTGTAGCTCTGTTCTGCCTTGCTGTGGGATTGCAGGTGCCTACTCCTCTATCGTCATTTAATAAATTTCCAAAATTTAATCTCAAGAACGTTATTTCTCGTGGGATGGTTAACCAGATTGATTCAGCTAGGGGAACACACTTTACTTCCAAAGTGTTACAACAAGTTGTCCAAGCACTAGGAAATAGAATGGGAGTTACATACACCATGGCACCTGCAAAGTTCCAGACAGGNGAGCCAATCAAAACCAGAAACATGAGCCAATGAGAAGCAACCAGCATGTGAGAACCAATGACATGCCAGATCCAAAACCCACCAATGAAGACTCAGCCTCTGGGGTATAAAACTACCCTACACAGATAAGAGGGGTCCTTTTTCTGCTGCCTGTGGTGAAGGAAAAGGTGTTTGCCTGTTTATTTTATTTTGGGGACTCTTGTTGTTTTGTAGCTCTGTTCTGCCTTGCTGTGGGATTGCAGGTGCCTACTCGTCTATCGTCATTTAATAAATTTCCAAAATTTAATCTCAAGAACGTTATTTCTCGTGGGATGGTTAACCAGATTGATTCAGCTAGGGGAACACACTTTACTTCCAAAGTGTTACAACAAGTTGTCCAAGCACTAGGAAATAGAATGGGAGTTACATACACCATGGCACCTGCAAAGTTCCAGACAGGTCGAAAGGATGAATCAGACACTTAAAAGAGCCTTGACTAAATTGATGATTGAGACTCAGATGTCTTGGATAAAATGCGTAGCCCTTGTCTTACTAAGGGTTAGAACACAACTGCGGTCTGACCTAGTTGTATCCCCCTATGAAATGATGTTTGGGTTACCCTTTTTAGCCTCGGCTCACAAAGTCACGAGCTATGAGGAAGGAGAGGTAAACAATATGAAATACATTAAAACCATTTGGGCCTACCCTTGTCTACAGTTGTTGTTTTGTTAATAAACCAGTTAACCTACAAAGGTGACTAGGCTGTTTTTCACAAGATATGTATAAAAGGATACAAGAAACATTGAAAAACCAAATACAGCTACCGAAATGGGGACGGAAGTTAGTTGTGGACCTAGGTGTGAAAAACGAGCCACAACTCTCTTGCTGCGAGGTAGAAGATATTTATTGAGAGCAGCAAGCGTCCGAGGAATGTCCAAAATAAAAGGCAAAAATAAAAAGAGCAAAAAGAACTGGGAATGCGGCGATCGGGCACCCGGGCCACCGCACGGCTGCCCTAGGACAGGGAGCTGTATGGTGCTGGGGTGAACTCCGGTTAGTCCAGGGTCCAAAACAATTATAAGAGTCTCTCTTTAAGAGATGAGAGGCCAAGCTCCCAACGCCAGGCGTCACCACCACTGATTGGAGGTGAAGAGCGTGTTTCCTGCTCGCGCAGGCCATTTTATAAGGTGGTGTCTCCTCCGCTGCCTGCCCCTGTCCTGCCCCCATGGCACTGGTGGATTGGTTAAGGTGTTTGATTGAGGTGAAGCCTTCCCACCAATGGGCTCGTGCTGCTAGGGGACAGCAGACCGATGATGTAATTTTGCTTGAAAAAGGCAGGAAGGCTCCTCATTAGTATTCCAGGTTACCATGGAGTCACGTTACAGGGCAGCAGTGCGGAGCTGTTTGTAGAAACTGGCAGTTAGGAAGCCTGGTGAGGGGAGCTTAGAAATCAAGTTTAGGGAACTTAGATTTCTAAGGAAATTCAAGTTAAACATACAAAATAAACTTTTAAGACACAGAAGAGTGATAACAATACAAAGAACAACATAAATCTACATGAATTGGGGAAATTGGTTGCTTTAGAGAGTGTCTGGGTTTGACTTGGCTCTTTAGAAGCAACTAACTTTTAATAACTTTTAATTGGAAAACATGGAACTGTGGGGAGAAAGTGGCTATTCCTTTGGGAATGTCCGGGGTCGACTGGGGCTCTAGGAATAGCCTTAACAAGTTCAACTGTAATTAACCAATTAACAACTATGCAATTAACAAACAACAATTAATGAACATACAACTAACATCAACTTATGCAACTAATCCTCGTCACAGATAGGGCCAAATAACTATGCAAAAGATCAGCCATGATGTCCATATATGACATAGGGGAACGAATAAGCCAGGAATTCAACTTCACTGTGATAGATGAATGCTTTAGGATTAGCTCTTGCAGATTATATGTTGTGTGTTTTGGAGACTGTTTCATTGTACGGTTATGCTTGTAATTAGTTGATGATGTTTAATTGGTGGTGTAAATTAGGGATTATTGTAATATTTGTTGTAAAGGTTTGCACTAATAAAATAGCCGACGGGCAGCAAGGGGGGGTAGGAACTAGAACCTTCTTGGAAGGTTCTAAGAGCTGACAATCAAACCAGGGCCACACCCTGTCTGAGAACTGAGCATGCTCCAAGAGAACAACAACTGGGCATGCTGTAAGTGGGTGGGTTAGGGAAGGAGTAAGGGTGATCAAACTGAGCGTGCTCTAAGTGGGCGGGCTGGGGAGGAGCCAGGCTGATCAGCCCCCTGATTGGTAGAAAGTATCCATGTGCTTTTGAATGACAACCAAGACGTATAGAAGGCATGACACCACCCTTGTACCTTCGTGCCTCTGGCCTCCAGCGAGGGCTACGCCCCCAGCTCTGTAAAAACTTCAGTGTTTTATCGACTTTGTCCACCAAATAAATTTTATTTCTTTCATAAATCTGAACTCGTTTTTCACATCACTAATTGTTGGGTATGCAGAGGACCATTGGTAACTGAAAGAATGGCCATGGAAAGGAGTAAGCTTAGGTTCTCTAGAGTTATTGAAATGGACTCAAACTGAAGGACAAAGGACCGGTAGAGCTGAGGGACGGGTACTAAGTTCTGAGACTATAGGGGAAGACTGCATCTGGAGGACTGGGAGGGTCTTCTCTAAGAAAGTAGGGAAAACCCCTTGTAAAAGGTATAAAGTAACTAACGGAACAAACACCTGGTGGGTCCCTGCAGCTCCTCAGAAGTTGTGGAAAATATATAATAATTTATAGTGTCACTATGATAGAGAGGAAGCTGTCTTCCAGTGCAATGCGCACTCTTCCCCTGAAGCGATCAACCCATATCATGTTATCCCAAAAATGGCACCATATTGGTCAGGTATGGGAAATACCTTTAAGATGTGGATGGCCTCTGTTGTGTTCCACTGTGAGGAATTGCAAGGAGTTCTTTTTTAAAAATAGATGGTCAGGAGTGAAATGGAGCCAAACGAGGCAAACCTTGTATCTGAGAACCGTTTATTGATACGAAAACGAGAAGGAAAAGGAGTTGCCCAAACAAAAGAGGGCTAGAAGAGACAGAAGAGAGGAAAACGGAAAAGGACCTGGGGGAGAAGAGAGAGAGGGGACAGAGAGAAGAAGAGAGCATTACCACCAGCTAGTCAGGACAGTGCTGTTGGCGTCCAGGCGGTGGAGGGGGGCATGTGCACAGTGCCTGCCTGTGGATGGGCTGGGTTTTAGCGAGTCTGTGCGGCTCCCAGAGGGGCGCGGCTCCACAGCTGCAGCTCCCGCGGCGACGGCACCGGACACGCGGTGAGTGGGAGCTCCGACAGGAGGACCAGGACCCTGGACAGGGTCGTGGCGCCCAGCTGGATGGGGGTGGTAGCATGGGCAGTGACGGCTGGATCGGTGCGGCAGGGTTGGAAGCAGGTAGTCCAGCAAGGATGTGGGGTGAAGTGGTGCGGTCAGGGGCACAGGAAGGCAGGACAGGTGTGAGGGCGAAGCAGGGAGGGCAGGAGAGCCAGAAGGCAGGCAGGCTGGGGCCGGGGCACAGGAGTGAGCGGGCCAACAAATGAACAGTAACAAGCCCCCATGAGCAGTAGGAACAGTAGTGAGCCCCCCTGGCCCCTTCCAAAGCCTGCCTGCTGACAGGGAACCTTTGGTCCGGTCCAACCTTTCTTTGCCATCCATTGGTGGAGAGCTCTTCACGCCCTGACTGGAGAAGCTGCTCCACAGTGTCTCCCACTGCCTGCCTCATGGGAGGTTTTCCCAGGCGAAGTCCTCCCACAGACAAGGCTTTTTCTAGTTGCCTCCTGCACGTGGCACATGTGCACCCCTCCTCCACATGCCTCTGACAGCCCTGACAACCAGAGTTGAGGTCAACTAAAATGGCTGAATTGGCTCCTCACAGTGCATTAATGGGTGTGACACTACAGATGAGGATGCAATGTTCCTTGGTTCCAAGAGACATTCAGCATCTTTTAGAAACAGAAGCAATCCTGTAACAAAATGTTCCATTATTTTCTACTTTATGTATTTTCCTTTGAAATCTAATGATTTTCAGAAATTGTTAGGGTTATGGGGTCAATAGACAGTGTAAGAGTCTATTAGGTGTATGAGAAAGCAGAGCTTTGAAAAGCAGTCATGAGGAAGAACATAAAAAACAATTGCCTAACAAATGTTGGAAGTATTGTTATGTATAGTTGTTGTTTCATAAAGCAGGGCACACAGACAAAGAGAAGCATTCTCAGGCTCTGCAGTGTCCAGTCAGGGCAATGTTTGTCCATTTTAGGGCTGTGGGAGAAAGTTCAATGTATGAATACCAAAGACATCTATTTACAATCAAAATTCAGAGGGTTTGTGAGTGCAGAACTAGGCTACACCCACTATTTCATATTGCTATTTTCTCTGGGCTCTGCATCATGGCTTTAAAGCTTGCTTGTGTGATGGTGGTGTTTGGTGCTCTTCCTCACACCTGCAAATTGTTCTAGCTCTTTCCTATAGCTAGGCACTATCCTTCACAATTAGAATTACAAATTATTTATTTCCTCAGTGGTGGTGGGTTGAACTTGGCCAGCTGCCAGTCACTTTCTCACCCCAGTCCTCAACAGGACGAGGCATGGGGGAATAAGACTGACAAGCTCATGGGTCAAGATAAAGGCAAGAAGATCACTGTCACAGACAAAGACAGACTTGGTTTGAGGAAAAATAATTAATTTTATTGGTGGTTAAAATAGATTTTGATGGTGATAAAAGAAAGATAAAACTAAAACTCCTCCACCACTTTCTCCCAGTGTCACCTTCACTCCTTCATCACTGATCTTCAGCCTGTCTCCACTGTAAGTGGTGTTGGGAGGATGGGGAATGGAGACTGTGGTCAGTCCATGACAGCTCCTCTCTGCCACTTCTTCCCCCTCACACTTTTGCCCTGCTCCAGTGAGGGTGCAGTGAGGGTATCTGCTCAACCATCGTCTCTCCAGGGGCTGTGGGGTAACCTCTGGTCTGAGACCTGGATCACCTCCTCCTCCCGCTCCCCCTCCTTCCCTTGGAGCCCACAGGGATCCTTCTCACACTTTCCCCCTGTTGCTACACAACATTTGCCTTTCTGTCCCCACATCTTCCATGAGGTGTCACCCTCCTGGCTGCAGGGCTCAGTATTTCTCAATAGAGAGTGCTCCGAAATATTTCAGAGACAGTAAATCAAAACAGGCTGCACTTTAATAGCCTTTTCAGCAAGATGAACTGCATTAGTGAGATCACTTTTTTATGGGACTAGCTTTAGACATTTCCAAACGTAGACACGAGCAGTTTTCAACACACTTCAACCTCTAGAGCTGCCTGCGAGCTGAACCAAGGAGCTGGACTACTGGTGAGGAGAATTACTGGGGAGGAGAAATGTGCAGCCTTTCAGAGGTGGCAGGGGTTCTTGAGCTGCTTTTGCTGCAAAAGGCACTGATATCTGAATCTTACAAATAATTTCAAGAAGAGTTTCCTAAAAATTATTCCTGGCCTTATAGGAAAGGACACAAGGCCATGGGGGGAGCCATTTGATGGCTCACTGCTGCTATTGGCTCCTCCCCTCTTATTTTTCTCTCCTTGCTCTGGCCACTGCTCAGCCTCATCCCTTGCCAGAGTTTTTCCCAAGCTAATTTGGATCACAGAAGACTGCAAAAAATTGTTTGAAAATTAGACTGCTTTAATTCACTGACACAGAATAAAGAGTATAGTTCTCTTCACCCATATAGTAAGGGTGAAGGGAACATCAGATGCAGAGGAAAAAATGGGACAGGATTCCTGACAGAAAGTTAGAGAAAAAACTAAAATGGAATTGAGAGAAAGGCATAAAATGAAGGAAGAGAGCCTCCTCTTCCAGGAGGAGGCTTCCTCTTTTCTACTCATGTTGTCCAGAGACCATGCTCCATCATCATCCTTCTACTCTTCCTTGAGTCAGCAGCTGGATTTTAAAAATGCTTACACATTGTCAGCTTTGCAAACATAACACTTAATCCTTTTGTACACTAGAAAAAAATTACTTCCCTATAAAGAGATATTAAGATCTGTCTTCACTCACCAGGTGTTATAAATGACTTCATACAGTGACTTTTTGCATTCCTCAGACATTCAAACCCTAGCCCATCCAAGTGACTTCAAATGAGCAGTTTAATCAACAGTTTGACAGTTAACTAAAGCAGTTCCATTTAAAGCAGCTTACTAAGATGTTAAACCAAGTTAGTGTTTGTTGAAAATCTGTTAATTGCTGTTGTTAATTGTGTTTAAACCCCTTTCCACTGAAATCCCTAGAGATCCCTTTGAGTTAAGAGGCACCCTTGA
>VZTH01005950.1:0-91514 GCA_013397815.1 Aleadryas rufinucha
ATTTTGCACCATATATTACAGCATGTGTGGAGAAATATAAGATAGAATTGAGTTATAGGCTGTGGGACATGCCTGCAACAGCACGTGGCAGCACAAAGGAGCACATGGCACCACAGAGAGGGTTGTCTCTGCCGGACCCTGGGGGAAGGAGGTGTCAGTGGCAGACCCCTAGAGGAGCCTGCTGGAAGCTGACCCCATAGAAGGACATTCAGAAAGTGTGCTGCTGATGTGGCAACATGGGATAGGTCACATAGTGAGAGTTACCATGTAAGGAGATACTATGCCTTGGAAAAGTGTATAAAACCAGCGTTCCTTCGAATAAAACAAGTCACATTCCCTGCTGGTCTGGGTCCGTGTTTCAATCACTGACAGGCATGTGCATTTACCTTACTTCACTGGGATTCAGTACAGATGTAAATACCCAGGCTACAGAGACCAAATAAAAGACAATACATTTGTAAAAGCACTTCATTACGTGAGTGAATGCTGCCACAATCACTGATTAAGGTCTCTGCACAAACTAAAGGAGAAAATGATCCAAAAAGGTCATTATCGTTTCACCAAAACCGGCCATTTAACCGCCAGTAAGGTCTCCTTGCACTGAAATTGACAGAAACTGTAAATATTAGCTTTCCAGAAAAAGATAAAAAAAAGCTTTTCTAGAAACAGAAAATGGTCCAAAAAAAAAAGCCCCAAACATAGGTGCAGCAGTAACGTCTCCATGGGGGTAAGGCTGGTGCCAAGGAGAAAAGTGTGGAAGGAGCAATGTTGAGGCAGTATCCCACTGGCCTTGGCATGTCTTTTACAGTTGCAGTGTCTCTGGATCTATGGGCTTTAAGGTTTTCTCAACCCAAACCCTAAGCGTAAAGGTGACCCTAATCCTAAGCGTAACCCTAACCGTAGAAAGAGCAGTAACACATCCATGGGGTTAAGGCTGGTGCCAAGGACAAAAGTGTAGAGGGAGCAATGTTGGGGCAGTCTCCCACTGGCATTGGAATGTCTTTTACAGTTGCAGTGTCCCTGGAGCTGTGGGCTTTATGGTTTTCTCAACCCTATACCTAAGCGTAAACTTGACCCTAATCCTAAGCGTGACACTAACTTTAGATAGAGATAAAACAGCTCCAACGGGGTAAGGTGGGTGCCAAGGAGAGAAGTGTGGAGGGAGCAATATTGGGGCAGTATCCCACTGGCCTTGGCATGTCTTTTACAGTTGCAGTGTCCCTGGAGCTATGGGCTTTATGGTTTTCTCAACCATAACCCTAAGCCTAACCCTAACCCTACATAGAGCTGCAAAAGCTCAATGAGAGTAAGGCTGGTGCCACGGAGAAAACTGTGGAGGGAGCAATGTTGGGCAAGTGGTAAGATGGCCCTTACATGGCTTTTACAGCTGCAGTGTCCCTGGAGCTGTAGGATTTGTGGTTTACTTAACACTAACCCTAAGCGTAACCCTAACCCTAGGAGGAGCAGTAAAAGGCGCACGGGGTAAGGCTGGTTCCAAAACGGAAAGAATGGAGGAAGCAAAGCTGGGCAGTGTTGCGCTCTCCTTGGCGTGGCTTTTTCAGCTGCAGTGTCCCTGGAGCTGTAGGGTTTGTGTTTTATAGAACCCTAACCCTAAGCGGAACCCTAACCCTAGGCATAGCAGCAAAAGGCCCATTGGGGTAAGGCTGGACCCAAAAAGGAAAGGGTGGAGGTATCAATGTTGGAGCACTGTTGTGCTGGCCTTGGCATGGCTTTTTCAGCTGCAGGGTCCCTGGAACTGTAGGGTTTGTGTTTTATTGAACCCTAACCCTAAGTGTAAGCCTAACCCTAGGCGAAGCAGTAAATATCCATTGGGGTAAGGCTGGTCCCAAAAAGGAAATTGTGGAGGTAGCAAAGTTGTGACAGTGTTGCGCTCTCGTTGGCATGGCTTTTGCAGCAGAATTGTCCCAGGAGCTCTAGGGTTTGTGGTTTTCTTAACCCTAACCCTAAGCGTAACCCTAACCCTAGGCAGAATGGTGACTCTAGGTGGAGCAGTAAAAGGCACATGAGGTTAAGGCTGCTCCCAAAAAGGAAAGTGTGGAGGTAGCAATGTCGGGGCAGTGGCGTGATGGCCCTTACATGGCTTTTGCAGCTGCAGTGTCCCTGAGGCTGTAGGGTTTGTGTTGTACTGAACCCTAACCCTAAGCGTAACCCTAACCCTAGGCGGAGCCGTGACGCTAGGTGGAGTAGTAAAAGGCACATTGGGGTTAAGGCTGGTCCGGAAAAGGAAAATGTGGAGGTGGCAAAGTTGGGGCAGTGTTGCGCTGGCCTGGGCATGGCTTTTGGAGCTGCAGTGTCCCTGGAGCTTTTGAGTTTGTGTTTTACTGAACCGTAACCCTAAGCGGAACCCTAACCCTAGGCGGAGCCGTGACGCTAGGTGGAGCAGAAGAAGGGACATGAGTTTTAGGCAGGTCCCGAAAAGCAAAGTGTGGGGGAGGCAAATTTGGGGCAGTGTTGCAATGGACTTGGCATGGCTTTTGCAACTGCAGTGTCCCTGAAGCTTTTGAGTTTGTGTTTTACTTAACCCTAACCCTAAGCGTAACCCTAACCCTAGGCGGAGCAGTAAAAGGCCCATTTTGGTAAGGCTGGTCCCAAAAAGGAAATTGTGGAGGTCGCAAATTTGAGGCAGTGTTGCTCTGGCCTTGGCATGGCTTTTTCAGGAGCTGTAGGGTTTGTGTTTTACTGAACCCTTACCCTAAGTGTAACCCTAACCCTAGGCGGAGCCGTGACGCTAGGTGGAGCAGTAAAAGGCACATGAGATTAAGGCTGCTCCAAAAAAGGAATGTGTGGAGGTAGCAAATTTGGGGCAGGGTTGCGCTGGCCTGGGCATGGCTTTTGCAGCTGCAGTGTCCCTGAGGCTGTAGGGTTTGTGTTGTACTGAACCCTAACCCTAAGTGTAAGCCTAACCGTAGGCGGAGCAGTAAAAGGCCCATTTTGGTAAGGCTGGTCCCAAAAAGGAAAGTGTGGAGGTCGCAAATTTGAGGCAGTGTTGCTCTGGCCTTGGCATGGCTTTTTCAGGAGCTGTAGGGTTTGTCTTTTACTGAACCCTTACCCTAAGTGTAACCCTAACCCTAGGCGGAACAGTAAAAGGCACATTGGTGTAAGGCTGGGCCCAAAATGGAAAGTGTGGAGGTAGCAAATTTGGGGCAGTGTTGCGCTGGCCTGGGCATGGCTTTTGCAGCTGCAGTGTCCCTGGAGCTATAGGGTTTGTGTTTTACTGAACCCTAACCCTAAGCGTAACCCTAACCCTAGGCAGAGCCGTGACTCTAGGTGGAGCAGTAAAAGGCACATGAGGTTAAGGCTGGTCCCAAAAAGGAAGTTGGTCACGTTGCAAAGTTGGGGCAGTTTTGCACTTGCCCTTGCATGGCTTTTGCAGCTGCGATGTCCCTGGAGCTTTTGAGTCTGTGGTTTACTGAACCCTAACCCTAAGCGTAACCCTAACCCTAGGCGGAACAGTAAAAGGCACATTGGTGTAAGGCTGGGCCCAAAATGGAAAGTGTGGAGGTAGCAAATTTGGGGCAGTGTTGCGCTGGCCTGGGCATGGCTTTTGCAGCTGCAGTGTCCCTGGAGCTGTAGGGTTTGTGTTTTACTGAATCCTAACCCTAAGCGTAACCCTAACCCTTGATGGAGACGTGACGCTAGGTGGCGCAGTAAAAGGCACACGAGGTTAAGGTTGGTCCCAAAAAGGAAACTGTTTAGGCAGCAAAGTTGTGACAGTGTTGCGCTCTCGTTGGCATGGCTTTTGCAGCAGAATTGTCCCAGGAGCGCTGGGGTTTGTGGTTTTCTTAAACCTAACTCTAAGTGGAACCCTAACCCTAGGCGGAATGGTGACGTTTGGTGGAGCAATAAAAGGCATATGAAGATAAGGCTGCTCCCAAAAAGAAAAGTGTGGAGGTACCAATGTCAGGGTAGTGGTGCGGTGGCCCTTACATGGCTTTTGCAGCTGCAGTGTCCCTGGAGCTGTAGGGTTTGTGTTGTACTGAACCCTAACCCTAAGCGTAACCCTAACCCTAGTTGGTACAGTGACGCTAGGTGGGGCAGTGAAAGTCACAGGAAATTAAGGCTGATCCCAAAAAGGAAATTGTTTATGTAGCAAAGTTGGGGCAGTGTTGCACTGGCCTTGGCATGGCTTTTACAGCTGCAGTGTCCCTGAGGCTGTAGGGTTTGTGTTTTACTGAACCCTAACCCTAAGTGCAACTCTAACCCTAGGCGGAGCAGTAAAAGCACATTGGGGTAAGGATGGGCCCAAAAAGGGAATTGTTTAAGTAGCAAAGTTTTGGCAGTGTTGAGCTGCCCTTGGCATGGCTTTTGCAGCTGCAGTGTTTCTGGAGCTGTAGGGTTTGTGTTTTACTGAACCCTAAACCTAAGCGTAACCCTAACCCTTGATGGAACCGTGATTCTAGATGGAGCTGTAAAAGGCACATGAGTTTAAGGCTGGTCCCAAAAACGTCATTATTTAGGTAGCTATTTTGAGGCAGTGTTTTTCTCTCCTTGGCATGGCTTTTGCAGCTGCTGTGTCCCTGGAGCTGTAGGGTTTGCAGTTTACTCTACCGTAACCTTAAGCATAGCCCTATCCCTAGGCGGAGCAGTAAAAGGCCTGTTGGGGTAACGCTGGTCCCAAACAGGATATTGTTTAGGTAGCAAAGTTGGGGCAGTGTTATGCTGGCCTTCGCATGGCTTTTGCAGCTGCAGTGTCCCTGGAGCTGTAGGGTTTGTGGTTTACTTAACCCAACCCTAAGCCTAACCCTAACCCTATTAGCTTTTGATTTTTTCCACCTTAGTTTTATAATTAACCTTAGAATTTTTCACTTCTCAGAAAATGTTTTGGTCTTCTTTTCGATGCAGAAGATAATAAAGATATTATAGAAACTCCCAAGCTCCTGGTGTAGAACTTGGACACTGTCAGTAACCATGCTGGCAGCCAAACGCTGGGACTGCCCATGTTAGCAGAGCAGCTCCATTGTTACCATGGCCAGGACAAATGCTTTTAACTCTTTCCAAAGAGCCATTTTTATGGTACTTGTTAGTCAGAGGGGGGATTGAGGAAACCTGGTGAAGCCTTTTTGTGCAGGTTTGATGGTTTTGGAAAACTTTGAGCTATTTTAGAAATCAAACTTAGGAACCTTAAACCCAAAACCCAGTTATCCAGATAATCTGACTGCTGGACTGCAAGCCAGGGTTTTCTTAATTCTCTTACTGTCTCTGGTGTCAGTTCCTATCGTGGCTCTCAGTAGCTCCCTTCATCCCTGGTTTCTTCATTGGTAAAGGCTACTAAATTAAGGTACTAACTGTAAAAGTTACCTAAGCTTTTTGAATCAGTTGTTACATATGAATAAACTGTTTAGTTCAACCTTTCTTTTTTCTGTGCCTAAATTGTCTATGAAAAAAATCTTGATTGCATTAGTTTTTCATGAAGTATTCCCTGAATAATTGATACAAACTAGTTGCTCAACAGGAAAATGACACAGAAGAATTACCTACTTGTTTATTTCATTTACCCTTTAGATATTTTACTTTTTTTTTTTTTCTTTCTGGCAGCTCTGTAAAGGTTTATATGAATTTTAGACATCTTTACTGGTTAAGACTGTGCCAGCATGAAATCATTCTCACAGACTGTGTTGACCATACTCAGTCTGGGCAGTCGAGTCTGCCTGCAAGGCAACACAGTCAGGAGGTGGGTGATAGAGTGCAAACCAGTGAGCAGCATGGTCAAAGCCTAAGAGGCACTGCTAGGGAGCTGAGCAGAGATGCTATAACTTGTTCTTCATTCCTAAAAATGGTAGAAATTGGAAAACAATCAGAGGCTTCTAGAACACAAAAAAATCCCAACCTCTTCAAGCTGGAATCAAAGAATATCATAGAATCATCAGATGGTTTGTGTTAGAAGGGATTCTATAAGTCATCTAGTTCCAAACCCACTGCCATGGGCAGGGACATTTTCACCAAACCGGGTTGCTCAAAGCCCCATTCAACCTGGCTGTGAACAGGGTTGGGGCATCCACAGCTTTTCTGGGCACCCTGTTCCAGTGCCTTAAAACTTCTTCCTAATATCTAATCTAAATCTAAAACTGTCTTCTTTGGGCACAGCTGTGATTTCTCATGGTCTGTGGGGCTCCCAGATGTGTGAAGGGTAGGAACCTAAAGGGGACTTCACCACTAAGTCCCTTTTACGCGTTCCCATTTCAAATTGTACATAGCAGCACACCAGATCCAGAAGAATGGAAATATGAACGCCAGAGATAGAAGGTGCCCTCCTAATTACATGTATACCTTCCCCTGCAATCCTTCCCAGCATCATGGCTGGGGGTAATTTCTGCCAGTGCCCACACTGCTGCCCAGGGTTCTCCTGCAGCTTCATGCTCAACTGGCTCATCAGTGTTAGAAATCTGCATTCTGCTCCCAGGCCTCCTCCTTGTAAGTGCATTTAGTGCTTTTACCAAGTGTTAGACTGTCTCTTCTGAAAAAAACAGAAGGCAGCTCTTTTTTATCAGTGGGATTGGTGCAGCAGGGCTGTGGAAGTATCAGTTCCTGCCCCTGCAGCTGCTAGTCTGCTCTCTACAGCCTGTTTTGGAAGGGCCAGCTTGCCTTCTGCCTATGTTTTCCACAAATTACTGAAAAGCTGCCTGTTTCCAGGTGGTAGCTAACTCCTGCCTACTGTAAACTAGGGAGGTGGCTCTGTTAGCTTTCATTCAGTGCCCAATATTTCTCTACCCCTAAGGCAGAGAAGCAATGGCATTTCCCCGAGTGTGGGAAAGAGCCTTTCCTCTCTTCATATGTACTTGTGATACATTCCAGAGGTTTGAGAATGGTGATCTCACACATCATACTGGAAAGTTGTTCTTCACCTGTCGAATTCTCAAGATACTTGCATTGAGGATTTATGTATTTCTTTTCTCATTCATCTCATCTCTCTTCCCTCCTGCCTCCCATCCAGAGAAGAAAAACCTGTCTTGTAACCTCCCTTTAGAGACAAAGGAATGTAAGAATAAAATAGTTCCCAAGCTGACATACTCATGAAGTTTCTAATAAGACTATAATTTGAGTCTTATCATATGTCAAGCATATTCAAATAGCAGAGCCTGGGATTGGGTTGTGCTAGTGATGTTTACCAGACTCACTTGTCTAGAAAAAATAATGTGAGAAAGTCTTTAAGATTAAAGTGCAGCAGGGCCAGGACAGGGTCTGTCTGCCTGAGAAGAGGCTGGTAACCAGCGCAGGAGGCCGACCTTCTCTGCAGAGAGCTGGAGAGATGTACAGCTGCTCCCCTGCCAGAGACATCAACATCTGAAAGGCTGGATTAATCTCTTAGCATAGGGTTGAAGACACAAAAGCAAGAAAAAAGAAATCTATACAGTGACCTATTGAGAGAGATTTGTTCCTGAAGCTGCCTTTCACCCTTCAGAAGAGCTCCAGTGCAGGACCTGGGCTGCAGCTGACCAGAGAAACCGGAATTAAAGTCAGCTTGAGTCTTTCTCCTTTGAGCTATCATTTCCCCTTTGCCTAACCCTGTCCTCCCCTGATTTCACCAGCACAAAAAGTCAACAGCAGATAATCTCACTTCTTTCTGTCAGCCTGCCAGGGTTAACAGCAGCCATACCAGTGTATCTTTTTCTTGGCATCTAAGAGCTAGAACAGAAGAAAGAGTTTTTTCACTAAAAATTTGTTCTTTTTCTATTCTCTGATAGATTAGTAAGGAGTTTTTGCTGATGAGTATTACCCTTTTCTACTTTAAATGTCAGGGCTACTGAGCTGTGACAATCTAAATGAGTGAGATTTCTGAAAACTGATGAGTGCCATTTTAAATCTCTCATTGAAAGACATAACCAAATCCTCCTTAAAGCTGCCTGCAGGACAGTGATGTTCCTCTTTGTGGACGCACTGTCAGTTTCCTCATTGTGAGGAATCCGATTAACTCAGTGAAACTCAGACTGCCAACGGGCTGCCGGTATCTGTTGTTTGTCGGGGACTATCTCCAGTGGATACTGCCAGTAGCCCTTTAGATACCTGCATTGTCATGTGATACTCAGCTGAAAAGGTGCAGATCCACCTTTCAAATATTTTGGTGGTATGCAGATTTAAATGGTTATTTTTGTCTGTTTCTATAATTACTTAATACGAAAGCATCAACCAGTGCTGCCTGGAATTTACTCTTCTTCCTTCACCTTTTAGCCTGTATTGAGTACAGAGTGTACTAAAACCACTTTATCACAAAATGTTCACTGTCTATCTGGACTGACCAGGCAATGGTAGGAAAGAAGTCCTTCTCTCCATGTTGACTAACAAAATTCCATGGGACTGGAGGAGTTTGTCTCTGCCAGGAGCTCCCTCTACAACGTGAACAAATCCCTCAGGACCAAACTCAGGTTACTTAGCTCACCAAAGCAGGTGCTTAGGTTCTTCCCACAGACACACTCCCTCCCTTGCTCTCAAATTCAGGGCAATGCCAAATGCTTTATCTAACCTCCACAGTCCCACCAAGCATCATCTCCCCAGGGATAGCGAGGAAGCAGTATTTGTAACTCCTGGAACAGCAGCCTTATGAGGATGGATACCTCGCTCTGGTGCTGTCGAGGCCTAGGGACTGGATTTATGTTACTAGATCTAGATGCCTCTGCTGTGTATAAACCTTCTTCTGCACACGTCGCTGTGTTATAGTGGCAACGGAGAGAAGTAAACACTTTTAGCCCTGTTTCACCTGACTTATGCTCTTTCATTAGGGAGAGAAGTATGGCACTCTGGAAACACACATTTCTGGTCGTAGGCTCAGCCTTAGAGGCATACATGTGTTCAGCTGGCTTATGCTCTCCAGAGTTTCAATACAGTGCCTCAAGGATTGTGGCAGCTGAGACTTTCAGCTCAGAGTCTCGGTTCCCATTTAATCTTTTTTCTCCTGGAATAAGCTCAATCTGTGCCGATACCTCACTTGCACTCATGTAATCAAGGACTTCTCACACTCTGAGGCTGTGGGTAGAAGTTAGTGATTATTAAAATAAGACAAATGTAACATCTCTATGTCATCTAAGGATAAGACCAAAAAAATGCATAAGGAATGAGGAGGAGTGACAGACAGTTGGGGTTGGAAAACATTTTCTTGCATTCAGGAGCTGGCTGAATTTTACTTAGCTGGGAGTACATGGAAGTAGGAAGAGCATCATTTTACCCATGAAACCACTCAAGAATATACTGTAGCTTTCATTCAAGGAAATTTCCTCATCTCCTTTCTTTTTGTTTTTCTTTTTTTTTTTTTCTGAGAGCCAGTGAAAGTAAAATAACTCAGCATTAATTATATCCTGGAGGATCCATCAGTCAGATAATCTCTTTCCAAGAATTTTCTAGCTTTATCACAAATTAAAAGGACTACTGTGGGGCTGCATGTCACAGAGGGTCTTAAGAGAGTGACTTTGTTACCCAATTTTGTTTGTCATCAGTAAGTCACCTCCCTTTCCTTTTGCTTTCCTTCTCTTAACACGATTCACCTATAAGTGCTGGTGGGTAGAGTTTGCTTTGCCTCTTTGTTTGGGCAGAGACCATGGCCTGCGAGCCCTGGTGATGCTGGTCAGGACAGGTACTCAAGTGCTTGCTCACCTCAGAGGGAGATAAAAGCTTGCAGGAATCCATCATCTCCCTGGTTCCCTTGGTTGTTTCCAGCCCACTATGGGCACCACGCTGATAAGCATGGTGGGATAGAGCTCAGCCACTACCTTGAAACAGTGTCAGGATCCGGTAGAAAATTTAGTGAGGCCACTCAAGAGAGAAATGGACCTGAGAAGCATCCTCCACCACAACGTGGAGCTTAAAAGAAAAGGAAAAGACATTTCTGTTTCTAGCATTTTTTAACTTCTAGCTCCTTATAAAAATAAAAGCTGTGTAGGCTCTGGCATACATCACAAAATATGGTTGCTTGTGTAATGGCCGCTCCCATCTCGCAGCTTCGCACTGTAACTGCTTTGCCAAGGTGCTGGCAAGCCTCATACTGTACTTTCAGGAGTGTGTCTAGTGGCTGCAAAAGAATTTTTGAGAGCAAAATCTGGGGAATAAGACTACATGACTGTTAGATGAGCAAACATAATAAATAATAATGTGCCATTACTTGTTTCTTTTCCACTTGAAATATCAGGACTGTGACCCACAAGTTCAGGAGCAGAGTCTCAGGATTTTTATTCCTGCTACTCCTGTTGCCGTCTCTGGAGAGCAGCACTCTGATGTTGAGGTATTATTCACTTCAGTAATAGCTACTGTTGACCTTGACTCTGTTAGCCCTCAGTGTCTGAGCAGAACCAGGAGCACTGCATAATCAGCAGCAGATGAAACTCTAATAACAGCCTACAAAGGATGCACAAGCTCTGCATCAATAACTTCCCTTTACATCCGCACTGGAGATGGGCAGAAAACAGTATATTGATGTAATTTTCAGAAGTGTTCAGCATCCAGGTTTAAAGTGAGAAATAGGAAAAAATTCCAATTTTGTGTGGGTCAGCTGATGCATTTTGTTCATATCTTTGAGCTCTGATTTAATTTAAACCATCCAGCTTTTCTTTGTAGACAAAGATAATGCTTGCACATCACTTTGTGTTACTAAATGCTGTATAAATACAAACTGGTGTTTAGTTAATTCACAGTGAATAATTCATTAGATAAACAGCATCTAGGATTTGACTTTTTTTACACTGTTCCTGAACTGCCCACAACAGATTTTTTTTATTTTTTTTTGCTTGCTGGGGAATAATTTCTGTAAATAATCCTTAATCTGCGTAATTCTCTGATCAGTTTGCTAAGAATATACAAAAATTCAACTAAGTACTGCTTTTAGTTGAGCAGATGTCATGCATTGCTATGCTGTGCTCTTCTGACATGCATGAACATTTCTTTGTTTGCTCCAGTGATCTTGTCTCTGAAGTTGCTTGTGAACAGGTGGGAAAGAAAAGGAGTTCACATATTCTTACTATTTATATTACAATGCACTTTAGGACACCAACATAGTTAATGAATTCACAAAGCTAGATATCCATGTAGAGAGTAGGATGCAATTCCTATGCAAACACTTTATATACAGTAACTAAGTTGCTTAAAATGGTACCACTAAATAATAGGATAATTTTAATTCCTATTTTAAATTGTAGGACCTCCAAACAGGGCCCACACTGAGCTTTTTTGCTTTGTGTGAAGGCATTAGCAGCTCCACAGGGCAGGGGCTGTCAGATGGTCCCCGTGATAGAGCAGGGGTTGCCCTTCAAAACATGAAGAGGACTATGGTATTTGCAAATTAGATATACAGTATATTCCATAGACAGCAGGTGTTTCCATACAGCCTGTTGAAGGACTGAGAGAGCAGCTGGCTGGGTGACTGCCTGCTGGCCCAGGTCAACCCACCAGAGAGGAGCACAAAGTCCCTGGATAAGCTTGGAGACAACCACCAGCCTCAGCAAGGAGCCACGTGAGGCAGCCGGTAAAGAAACAGGGAGAACAAGGGAGCAGCTTTATTTTCCTCTCATCTGTGGAGCTTATAGCCTAGTTTCTTATGAGAAAATGTTTCAGCTGCACTTCAAACTAGTTCTGTCGGTTTGTGACAACCAGGAACGCAGACTGACCTTGGAAGAGGGACTTAAACACAGGATTCTCCTCTCCCAGAAGAGCCATGAGCTTGAAAGGCAGTTTCCTTGCTACTGCCTCTTCTGGCCCAGTGAACCTTTTATTAACTAATGCCAGAGTGAGCAGCTTCAATAAAGAGGTTGTAGAGAGATCAGATATGTGTTTTGGGTGTTGCCCTAGAGCTGGGGAGAGATGGCTCTGGCACAGTTCACAGAGACTTCTCTTGCTGGGTGAGTGTTTGCTGCAGAGCTTGCCTGCTGTTGGCTGGAAGGAAGAGAATTTCTTTTCCTTTTGCAAAGATTGCCTGGTAAATGTTTTTGCAACACATCAATTGTTTTGGCTAGGCACACAGAAGACAGGAGAGTGTTTGGATCCCAGTGAGGCATCAACAAAAGCCCTGTGGCACTGTGGCACCTCTGGCACTGTTGTCAGAAGCAGGACTTGGAATGAGAAGGGGATTTGAATACTGTAAACTGAAGAACCTCCAACATGAGTCATTGGACAAGCAGCAGTTTTGAGCATTGCAGAACCTTCCTATATTCCACTTTAAGTCCTTAACTTTCTTTTCAGTTCTGAGCAGAATTAATTTTTCTAAAGTCAGACAAGGAAAAGGTAATTGACCCTACATATCCTGAGCTGCAGCCCTCCCAGATGCTTACACGAGGCTAGTTCTAGAATATCTGTAGAATATTTTTGATGCTATTGCTGCAGCTCCTTTCCTCAATAGGGAAAAGCAAGACAGAACCAACTGAAACCAGTAGCAAGAGACTGGCTTCAGAGAAAGGGACTACAATTTTTGGTAGGGAAAGAAAGAGAAGATAAGGCATGTAGCTGACATCAGTTCTCTCTTGCAGGTGGAAATGTGGAAAAGGTATATGTCCCCCTCAGTTTAAAGCAAGAACCATCCAGTATCAGTGCTCCTGCCACCATGACTCTGAGTAAAGATAAAGGAATCAGAGATGGCTGAGGACCCCCCTCCAAAATGCTAAAAAAGATCAACAGGCACAGACTCAGCAGCATCAGCACCAGAATTTGTCAGGAAATGTCCACACATGCAAATACTTGTCTGCAGAGAAATTTTAAAACAATAAGCATCACGGTCACGGTGGGGTAGGAGGTGAGAGGGTTGAGTGAGGAGCATGTGAAAAAAATCTATGCAAGCACAAATTGGGCTTTCTGTTGGAAAATTCTGTCAGGATAATATTTTTCTGAACTCTGCCATGAAACTTGAGCAGTTGCTAAGGATCAATTAATGGTGTGCTGGGAGGAGGTAGGTGACTGTCAGAAGGAAGGAAATGCCACTATTTTCATTGAAGTTTGTGGAAAGATTAGAACTGACTTTTTAGAGAGAGCTTCCACTGGCACATAGCAGATTATAAACATGGAAGATTTTGCTTCCTATCACTGATTGACTAATTATGTCTGCATAGTTCAAATGGAGATCTTCTGAGGCATCTCTTCACAGACAGAGCATGAGTGCAAGCCTCTGTTGTTTGATTTATTCTTTTAGATTTATATTTGATATTAATGAAAAGGAGCAGCTAGTAGAGCCAGAGTCAGTACAGGCAAATGCCAGACCAGCTCAGCCCATGCAGCCATGCCCTGGCATTTCAGCCCTGCTCTACACAGGTAAATGCTGATGAGACCTGCTCTCAGTGTCTGTGCAATTGAATTGTACCGTAGGTCAGTAATGGTATTTTCAGTTCAAAGTAAGCTACAAGTAGTCCCATAGTAAATGTGAGTACTGTGTGCCATGTTATTTGGAACAACAGAAAGTCAGACATGCTGGAGAATTAGTGAATAGCAAAGTTTTTTTGGCTTGTTGAAGAAACATCTGTAACTGGAGCCCTTGCTATCTGCATCTTGTCTTCTAAAACCCATACCCTCTGCTAGACCAAGATCCAGAGTCTTTTGAGTACATAATGGGAAATGCTCACCATGCACAGTCATATGAATCAGAAGCTTCAACAAAGCTTAGACATACCCCTGACAACATATGCTGCCTTTGGCTTCCCTTCATGGGAGCTGTAACCCATGCAACATTTGCTTGAAGCATGCAATGCCTGTTGGTATCCAAAACTGAATGAGAGGAAAGCATGTTAGACTGTGAGTCCTGCAAAGGCTCTTTCCATCTACCTTTCTAGGAAGACTGATAAAAAATTCCTCTCCCTCTACCCTCTCCTGGTCACCTGGCTCCTGGGTAGCAGCTTCATTATTCTCATAACAACACAGGCAAACATTATTTGTGGAGTGAGTCACTTTGGTTCATATACTGATTGCTATCTTATTGCAGGCTTCAGTCAGAACCAGTTTAATGATGCTCAAACAGTTGAGACATTAAAACAAATGCAGAGGCAGCCGAATGCAAAGGAGCTGGAGTCAGCTGACAGGGCTGGAGCCCTGCCCTCCTCCTCCCAGTGCCAGTGTGGCCATGGATGCTGCTGTGGGAGAACAGGCTAATGCCTGCAGACCCTGGAAAGGGCAAAGACCTCTTTGAAGACCAGGCCAACATGTCATCCTTATTGTAGAAGGTAAGAGGGATGGCAGTACGAGGACTTGTAATGCAGAGGCAAGACCACCTATTGCTGCTCTGAATGAAAATTTTCTTACAGGCAAGTTATTACTATGGATAAGTTGAGGTTCTCCTCTGGTTTACTCCACGAGGATTAATTTAACTCTGGAAGTAATGAGACTGACTACTAAATTCTGGCAAGCTAGCAGACAAGTGTTGTAGTCCACTGCAATGCTCCCATGCTCTCTTGCTAGAGAGACAAGCAAGGACATTCACAGATTTAGTGAGGTCTTGCACCACCAGAATAACTTGTTTGTGGGAGGGCCAGATTGATGATCCCGGCTATCCATTTGTGAGCGTCACAAGCAATGTGTTTCCTACATAAAGCATTAAAGCTCCTTGTTTATGTGCGATAAAGGGACTGAGGTTTTGATTTGATCTAGCAAAATCTGAAGCTTCTCCTGCTCTGATAGGAGATCACAAAATTCTTTTGAGGTGGTGGCATTCCTTAACAGCGTAAAAAAGAATTTCCTCTCCTATTCCAGTCCAGTTTCTGAGATTGAGTCCTGACCAAAAGCTAATAACACATCTGCCTTCGCAGTGGATGTAGAAAAAGTTTATGCTGCATGATTCACATGAAAGAGGAGAGAGGATAGGAGTGAGATGGTCACTTCCCACTCAATATAAGACTTTGAAAACATAGGAGACTGAATTAAAATAATACCTGTGGATCTACAGGGGAAAAGTCCATCTTTCCTCTTTTAAGAAAAGACACAGTTCTCAGCCTGCAAAATCTTCTCAGTAGAACTTCAGGTTTAAGTCCCTTTGTATATCACAGGAATTTCTTTCCCTTTATAATCTTCTTGCTGACCTATAGGTAATTGAACAGCGGATCTACACACGAAGCCCTTCAAAAGGAATTACAAGGATTACATATCTTATATTCACCTCATTTCACCCTTTGCAGATGTTGAATGTGAAACATCAGTTTTTTCCTAATCTACATAACTCAGATATGTGGAGTTTTGTGTTGAGACACCTTCCTCCTTTTCCTTCTTTGCCTGGTGGGAACTGAACCGGTTGAACTCAAAAGGTTATAGAAAACTTAGCTTGAGAGGCAGACATGGCTCTTCAGGAGGCAAAACTGAGGTCTGGAAGAAAGAAGAGAGGGAAAGTGGGAAATTGAAAGGTGAGCTTTAGAGGGTTTGGTTGCTGAGAGAAGATCATGGCCTGATCCTTAAGCTGATATACATTAGTCTTAGTATTTTCTGAAATGAGTTAAAAGACAGGTAAATATGGATCTCTCCACTCATCACCAACAAATCTGGAGTAAAGGACGGAATGTGGCCACATTCCACAGCTATTGAATGGCTGCAGATGTAAGGGAGAGCAGTGAATTTATTAGTGAAGCACTTTATTAAAGTAAAGTAATAAAACCATTGACTTTAAAAAAGGAAAGGAATTTCTTGAATGTGCTAAGACACCACCAATATGAAATCTGTCAATACAATAACCTAATGGATTGGAAAGATGGTTATCTCCTTAGAAACTGGAGACCACACAGTGGGACTAAAGCTGGAAAATCTTTACCTACATAAGAAAACAAAAGTAATAAGGAACCTTTTGGATGCAGCAGCTTTTCCCTAAACCAGCTGCCAGGGCATACATACACATTATTTAAAAGCCCAGCAAATGCAAAAGAAACCATATCTCTGTGGGACAGTGTTACAGGTCTGCTTCACTCCAGGGTGTGCAGTGGCACAGGCAGGCTTCCTGCTTTGAGACCTACTGAAAAGTCACGGCTAAGGTCACTGGAGATACAACCTTTTATAGGAAGAAAACACTCCTGTCCCCATGCCAGGAAGTTTCAGTAACCACATTGACCATTCAGTCACCAGAGTGGTGGTGTACTGAAAGTGGACAGAGTCTCCTAAAGTGTCAGAAGATCACATCTCTACTACAGAAGGGCATAGGGATTCCTCATTTGATGGCATGTAACTCCACTGAATTCCTAGAGGGGATGGGAAGCCAGGTTTTTGAGCCAATTGGCAGGAGTTCCCCAGGGTGACCAGGCTGCTTTCAGGACCTGACCTATCATGTGCTGTATTGTGAAGACCTCTGCTCTGAGGACTGTGTTTCAGGAATCCCTCCCTTCCTGATCTGAGAAGTTTTTGACTTGGAATCCTGCTCAAAAATGATGTTGGAAACCCATACCTAAGCTAGCAGTTGGTCATTTTCTCCAGCATAAACAAAGAAGCACAGGGCTTCGCCTTAGCTGATTGCTGGGTCTTTATTCACTCTGAACATTGCAGCTTGTCATAAACTCAGGGCAGCCCGGTGATGCTGAGCTGATTCCTCAGCCTGTCTAGATTTAGTCAGTCTATAGGATCTGTAAATGCCAGAGTGACTGTATTCACCATAAGTGATGTCTAAATCACTTAGAAAAATAGTTACTGTAGAAAACCAACAAAACATAGGCTTCTCAGAGATAGTTCTCTTATGAAATATGGATTTACAGGGGTTTAGAAGCTTTTGGAAATGTTCTCTGATGAGCATTTTTACTGTGGGAAGAGCATAGGGGTATTTGTGTTGACTAGTATTTCTTTCTAATTCTGTTTGCTTTCTCTCATTTCCTTTTCCTTTTTTTTTTTTTTCTTGTAATGTCAGTCTGTCTCCATATTCTGGCCAAGTATATGTTAGTTGCACTTTACTTCCTGTGTTTGCAGGGAATAACTAAGCCTTTACTTCCATCGTGACAAATCATAGCCTCTTTGACCTCAATTTTCTGTGTTGCTATCAATTTCTTATTCATACAGCTACTCTCATGCTACTCCAGTGGTTGATATTCTGGTACAAAACTGCAGAAGGAATAAAAACTCAGGGCCTGATTCAGTTCAAAAGCAATTTAAATGTATTTTAAATGCAATTTTTTGAGGTCAAAGAGTGATCCTTCTTAGGGTTAGAACAATTGGATTGCAAACCTGTACTAATGCTAAGGGCTTCAAACCTCATATGTGGGTCAACAAAGTTTCATCATAACACATCTCTGCAGGTGAGGAAAAGAGGAGTGGTGGTGGTATGATGTCTGCTGTGTCACACAGCCTGAAGGTCTGATAATTTTAAAACTGACCCATAGAAATTTCTTGTTCTGTGGCACAATCCTGCCATGTGGAGCCAAGATCGAACTTGATGCCACACTAGCAAATGGTCAAAATTCAAAAGGCAGCCATTCTTTAGAGGCATTTTCTTTTCTCATTTACTGGCTTGGTGTGTTTTTATATGGATCAGAGGAACTTCGAAATCTATCTGGCAAAGAGTTCTGTCTGCAGATGAGTGGATGACTAGATTAGTAGTTAAGCAGTAGCTGGCTTTGAAATAATTTCAAGTTTAACAAAAGGCTGGATTTTTACATACTCCTGTAATTTTAATAAAACAAGCATACAGCATAGTGCTAGGAGCTTCAATGCTGCCTGCATTGCTCATGCTTGGTGAAGTGCAAAGACAGGAAGACATCCCTTGTGCCCACCAGAGATCCCCATGGAGTTTTATTTTTCTATATTAGAGAGACTACAGAAAGCAGAGCATAACTCCCCAAAAGACCAGATATCTGGGAAACAAATTTCTGTCACTGTATCATACTCATTTTAATGTGCCTAGACTTGAAGATGTGACCCAGAATTTTCTACAACCAACAGTAGTCAACATTTTATATTTCACAATGTGCTTGTCTATCCAGATTCTTAGTGGTGCTATCCACTGAGCTCAGAGCAGCTCAGGGAAGCAATGCAAGTGTGGCTGAAAGTTTATACCTGTGCAAACTGGCATTCAACCTGGGGAGCAAAGTGAAGGGCTGACTTCTGTAGTCCCATAGCCATGCTGTCAGTTTGTGCTAGGCTATTTCCCTCCTTCATTCTGTGCCTACCTTCAGAGGCATGCCTTTGAAATGAAAGAGGTGGGGTAAGCACTACACTTCTGATGATGAAAGCTTCATGCAGCCCTGTGAATACCAGAAAAGTCCCTACATATCCATGGAGGAAAAGTCTTTTCCATTCAGTGCAGAGACAGAAGTAGGGTCCATGGTCTGAGACGGCTGCCTGAATCTCTGTTAAGAGTATTTGGAGTGTGTCCTATACCCTGACAGGAGGAGGTTCCATGAGGAAACTGTGTCTGTTTTCTGGTCCAGAGCAGGCTTTTCTCAGTAAAACCAGTCACCTGTCTCTGCTGGAAACATGCCATGCAGAACCCCTCTGCGAGGAGTATCAGCAATGAAAGGAAAAAGAAATGAAGAAGCACATCCACCTGGTATTTTCCTTGACAGTCTCTGCACTCTGTGCTGGAAGTAACTGTCACTGGCGTGAGATTAAGGGAATTTGACAGCTGACAACCTGTTTGGACTTTGCAGTATTTCATTGCACTTCTTACATCTTCAGTATTGTTATTTTACCCTTTAATGTCCATCTCACTTAGTGCACTGCCCTGATATCCATGGCGCAGCAGTTCTGGCCTGATATTTATGGTGCAGCAATTCAGTTCTGTCCCATTTGTCTTCACAGATATGAACTGGACACCCAGCCTTGCATGTACCACCATCCATCTTCAGAACAAAAATTGCACCTTCTCTCCTTCTCTCTCTGTACTCTTTAGCAGGGAAAGGAGAGAAGGAGAGTTTTATGATCATGAAACATTCTCATATATAGATAGATAGAAACAGAGATCTACAACTAAAGAACAACAGGAAACTTGCAAAGTCAAGCACTGAGAAATTAGAAAATGCTAGCATCAGAAATGTTTATGCAATCTTAGTTTGCCTTGCTAGTGAACACATATTATAAAGTCTTTAGTCATACAGCCACAACTTCTTCTGTTTCCAAGCCCCTGCAGGGCAGTCAGTGTATCCTTGCTGTGTTGGTCATCAATACCCTCCTTTCCCCTTGTGACTCAGTGGGTAAGATAAGATTAGCCTTCCAGTTACCATATGCTGGTCAAACCTGAACTCAAATTGGAACATTTCTGTCTCTTCAAATGTTCTCACCACTCTCATATTTCAGTGTTTCAAAAATGGTTAGTGCTTACCCTGGTAAAGTGAGACACTAAGTTTGTGTGCAGTGACAAAATTTAACACTAACAGTGGCCATGCCCCAGTTGTAAAGACCTGTGTTTGACCTTTTGTGTGCTGAAAAGCATACAAAATACAACTTGTACAGTAACAGCATCTCCAGATTCCTACAATATTTAGGAGGGAGACAGTGGAGATAGGTAATAGCAGAACCAAAAATTCTCCAGCCTAATTGCATAAATGGATTAGAGGAATAATTTCAGTTAAGGAAACTGAAGTAACCCAGAATTATTATAAAAATTGTTCCATAAACATAATGTTGCTGGAGTCCGTTTTTATTGCAGACCATGTTTGTTGTCCTTTGATGATTTCTCTATCAAATGCTCTCTGTTTATAAGTAACACTGAAGTATTCAATAAATACACTAAAATCTCATTCAGATGAGCAAGCTGGATTCTCTCTGGCTCCAGCATTATTGTCAGTAATAGGTTCTGAGAGTGGAGTTTCATTAAGCTTCCCTTGATAATTTATTTAACACACTGACACTTGGTTTCCCCTCTTATGGCTGTTTGAGCTTGGCAAGACCAAAGAGATCAAAAGTTCCTGAACATCATTACTTGGTGAGTGGGACTCTGAGCAGGGGAAGGGAATAGAGTATTTCAGGACAACCAGCCCTGGGAACAATTTCCTAGTTCAGGTGGGATTCATCTTGCTTGTCTTTTCCCCTCTGAATCTGGGGTAACTTGATTAAGGTAATCTTCAGGCTCCCACAGAGGGAGAAGTTAACGAACCACAAGTCATCCTCTCTCTGTTAGACATTTTACGAAGATGGGCAACCATTTTTGAGGCACCTGTCTTTATCTTTTGGCTATAGGGAGAACTTTGAGATTAGATGAGATGTATAACATTTGGATAGCTCAAATTTGGAGAGAGAAATCTCTCCTAAGGGCCTGATGGAGCCTACTTCAGTGGTACCTTTTTCATTTAAAGGACTAGGATTTGCTTCATCTCACAGTTTCATCACATTCTACCTATACTTGTTTAATATCTAGACTTTACTCAGATGGGAGGAATGAATCAGATTTACTGGAACCTGAAACTTTCTATTACACATAAGCATGGTGTAGGTCCCAAACCACTTTTTATTGGATGGCTAAATGTCATTAACTGTATTGATGAGGGGGAAAGAGAAAGGTGAAAAGTGCTGCACACTGATGCTGCAGCTACTTCAGTTCAATGTTAACTCTGTCAGACTGTATAGTTGTCCCATATAAACAGAAGAATTAAATTTGCAGTCATATGCATGCCTCTCTGCATTCTCTTTTCAATAACCCTTCACACTTTTACTCTTCATCCCCAGTTTCCTTTCTTACACTCATGGTACACACATTTTTTACCCTTCAGGCTGGCAATAAAAATACTAAAAGCTCAAGGGAAAATCACCTGGAGGACCATGCAAATCTTCACAAAGAAGATAGCCTATGTTGTGTCTGACAGCCTCTCCTTTTATTTTGTTCTGACAGATGAACATGGTGTGGCATAGAAGTTGGGAATTGAGAATGAAATCAAGAAGAAGAAAGAGAGGAAAAATAACAGTCTGAATGAAAAAACTTAGTGATTGATAAAATAATGTAATATTACAGTGTTCATAGGAAAGAGCTCTTAGAAATGAAAATATTAATGACTTCAGAACTGCATCATTTTAGTATGTGAAAATAGAACTGCCTTGAAAAGGAAAGTTACAGCCAAATTATATGTCCAAAGTCTGTTTAAGAAAGAGCATTTTTTTATTGCAGACTAGGTGTTCATAACTCTCCAAGATTAGTGAACTCTATCAGGGTTGGAAGGCATCAATAGTGATGTTAAAGGAGCTGCTGTCAAGTGCTTTCTATAGATTTTAATTTCTTTTTCTTACCTCTGACAATCTATAACAGCTCTTTTGAGGTTGAAGAACACAACATTTCCCTGCTGGGATTATGCTAAACCAGGTAGCACACAGAGCTGATCCCCTTTTCCCTCATCCCCACCATGACTCATTCATCACATCAGAGAGACTGAATGTCTCTCAGTTTGTGTTCATTCCTTCTGAACACAGCATTATTACTGCAGATGTCAGCAGAGACACAGTAAGAGGCAGAAAAATCTCTATAGAGCTGAACATTCCCAAAATGGAGAGCAAAGAAGATCAGGGAGCCATGTTCTTTTCTCATTCAGAGAACTCTGCTGCATTATTGGTTTTGTCATAGACTTTGAGCACTCTTGGTCCCATAACCTCTTGGTCCCTCTGTTTCCTCCTACAAAGCAGGGTTTTCCTTAATAAAAATGATGATAATTTACAACAGTGATAGTTTGCACAGTTTTCCCAATATGGTTTTTTTTGCTATTGTAACTGGGGACTCTCTACACAGAGGGACGATGATACGCCTCTGTACAGAGAAGGGATATGATCAGCAGGCACTGAAGAAATTCTCTGTTGTTTTTTTTTTACTTCTTAAATGAATTGACACAGATTGCATGCACAGCCTTCTCTGGATTATTACCAGCTCATAGCAATAAGGTAGAGTTTTAATTGTATATTCATTGACAGAAAACATGTTTGAAGGTTTTGTGCTCTTGCACCCAGGGAAAGTGAAGTACTTGAACTGGATAACTAAAGCTTACACTTCTGCAATGGGGGAATAGAAATGCTATCACTAATCACAGGGTAACTGCATGACTGTCTTGTGAATAGTGAGCTGCTGATAAAAACTGTCTTGCCAAAATATCATCAAATCATTTTGCATAACAAACTGTTCTGAAGCAATCACAATCTGCCAGTGGCTATCTCCACAAAACACAGAGAGAAGACCATCAGGTAAATTATTTACCAGCAATTATTCAACCAGATTTACTAAGAAATTATATCCTAGATCTTCTCCCACTGTCCTTCTCCAACTAACAGATGGGTCATAACACCAGAAAACTATTTGTTAAAACAATATGACCTAACACAGCTTCACCTTCTAGAACATTCCTCTACCCTGCCCAGATTCTCATCCCTCCAAGGAGGAGGAATAAATGGTATTGGAATGGAGAGAACAAAAAGAGTAAAGAACAAAAAGAAAATCATCAGCTGGGATTTGCAACAAGAGGAGGGCATCAAGGAAATTAAGAGAAATAGCAAAACTTGTCTCACTGACTGATCCTCAGAGACATGCAAACACAGTGGTCAGGACACAGGGAGTCAAGACTAAAGTGCAGGGGTCTCTGAAATCAAAATTTTAGGTACTGGGGGTGGATTTAAGTTTGTCATCTGCACCATATTGCCCCTGCCCCTTAATAAGCATGATGAGACAAGATGCTTCCAGCAAACAGCTGCTGCTTCTCTGACAGCTTCTAGGGTGCTGTAGTGTTTTCTCCCTCCCTTCTGGAGCTGCAGGCTGCCTGGGACACTGAGCATGAGAAGATGCTGGTCTGCATGTGCTTCCCTGTTCATTAGAGACAGCCTGACAGTCTGCAGTGAATTCCAGCTTCCTGCTGTTCCCCATCCGTGGGCTTGTTAACATTTCATTTTGGAGCCTGAGAGCACTTCAGAGGCTCTTTCTTTGAGCAGTGAGGACCATAAATGGTGCACATTAAACCAAGAAATGGACAGGGACAATGGTCTTCCCCTGGTGTTTCCACATCCTTGTCATCTGGATGAGTTCTCACAGCCTGTTAGTTCCCAGGACTAAGCTGATATTGGTGTATTAATTGCTATAAGGAATATGCTGATAACTAAATGCTCTCCTGTAGGCACTTTGGAATTGCAGCTGATTTAGTGCATGGCTGCTGATAGATGCATCTGGGGCAACAGGTTTCTGCTTCATTTTCAGGTCACGCGGGGCTGTGTGTGACTGAGCAGTCTGGTTGCTTTCAAGCTGAGATTTGTAGTGATCCATGAGTTCTCTCCTCAAAGCTGAAGATACTGACCAGTGCAGTTGTGATGGTGTCTAAATAAAGCCATCAGGTGAAAAAAATTGCCACTGATGGGTTTGCCATGAACTCACAAGGACTTAAAACTTCTCTGGGATTGGTTTCAGAGATGTGTTAAAACTCAGTGCGTCTGCTGCAAATATGATTTTGCTATTAACTCAAACCATTGCAACTGCTAATTTTGTCACATGTAGCAGAGTTATTGGAGAGACAAGGGACTCCTCTGTGATATTTGAGCTGTGATATGGATACAGCCTTGGGAATCCTTGCTGGCAAAACTGTTGAAGGGCCTGCATTCAGAAGTATTACACCATTTGTAAAGTAACAGACAAAATATAGAAAAAAGTAACACTGCTGAAGTCTTTGTGCCCCATATAGCCTGAGTTGTGCAACACCTTCTATGTTGGTAACAACTGTCAACTTTCACCATGACAAGCTAAGCTAACCTATCCATGGGTACTGTAAATCATCAAAAGAAATGGAAGCCTGAACTTATATCTCAAAACCTGACTTGTTTCTTTCTGAGCTAAAAGAACACTGCACAGTTAAGTCATAGACCTTTGCGTCAGCTCAGACCCAGCTGGGGATGCCCCCATTAGCTGTTTGCTGCTTGATTCCCTGCTTACATGTGATATGGGGAAGTCCTTGCTCTGGGGATTAGACCTGACACTAGGCGAGGCAGATGAGGCAGGAAAACGAAAAGTTGCCATTTTGCCCTTGTTGTTCTTTGACTGACACAAAATGCAAATTACTGAAATTATCTGTATCTGCATATCAATGTCCATGAAGTCCTTGAGTTGTTGAGCCTGTTACAGCTGCAGCATAAATACTCTGAAGCACCTTTCAGCAGTGGACTATTTTGTGCCTAGCAGAGTTTCCCTATGGCTTTCCTTTCCTCCCCTTTTTCTAAGCTCTTGGCTGGGCTCTGAGTTTACTACAGAAGGTTTGCAATCTGCAGCTGTCACAATAACTTTTGCATTGTCTGCAAATATCCATCTCCTTCATATCCCTCCTGTCAGCCAACTGCCTGCTGTGTGTGCTTTATGGAGGTTTCTACGTCTTCCTCCTGCTCTGCTTAGCAAACATGTTTGTCCTGGCCCATACTAACAATTGCTGTGCTGAGTAGCTGTAATGAAAGACGTGGAGAGAAAGGCATTCAGTTCTTCTTTGGGACCTGTGGCTTAACTGATCATTGCTGGTATTTTATTAGTAATGCTGGTTATTATTACTAACTATAAAAGTGCAGGAAGAAAATGCAAAGGGCTGCATGTGTTATACCCTATGGAGATCTCCCCACAGATGGGACTAGCTGGAAAAACACAGCACACATCCTGCTACACAGGATATGTCCACCTCACAATGCTCCCCATAGGGAGCTGCATGTATGCAAGGAACAGCAGAGTATGTGCTTTTGGGAAAACTTGTTTCCCCCACAGTTGTCCTCCTGAGCATCTCAGCTTCTTGTCCCTCACGCAACCAACCTCTCATGTTAAGAGGAAAAGGGAAAGGGAAGCATTCTCAGCTATGTAGGTCGAAGGGAGTCAGTTCAAAAGGGACACTGGAGAATCCAGCACGGACGAGACAATAAAGGCACATCAGCAAAGAAAGCAGGGGTGTATTACAACAGGGTTTTTATAAGGAAAGAAGAATGTATGAGAAATACCTGAGAGTGAAGCATTCTGTAGGGAGGAAGGGAGTTATGTGTTCATGAAGGACACCCACTGATGAAGGGAGAGGGTGCAAGGTGCATGTAAGGAGGAGTGGTGACAGAAAGGGGAGGAGGCAGAAGGTCGGGGTTGAATACAAAGGGCGAGTATTGGAGTTTTCTGTGGAGCTGGGATGGGTGGAAACTGGGATGGCAGAAGCCACGGCAAGCAGAGAATTAATAGGTGAGGGCAATCTATGTATATCGTAACTGAAATAACAGAATATGCCTTGAAGTGTTGAGAAATTGTCTCTAGTGTCTGTGAGAAAAGAAAGGTCTGGAGAAGTAAAAACAATACACCACCCTCCACCCCATTTAAAAAGAACCTAGCTCTGGGAGTAGGTCATACTCACGGGTTTGACAGAGCTTGAAAGAAAACAAGGGCTCAATAACTTTATTGATCAGCCCATGCTGAAACCTGCTGCGGGTGGTTTTGCATGTTAAGCTGAAAGGGCTGATACTCAGCTGCGAGCTGCTGGCCCAAGCAGAGATTAGTACCATCAGATTCTGCCAGTCTTGCTTCCAAAACAGAGCCCAGCCAAGGGCCGACCAGGTCTCAGTGCTGTACTGGCAGTGGGAGAGCACAGTGGAATGTTGCAGCAGACTCTGTGCTTAATTTCTGCAGTTTCATGGGCATGTGCTGTTGCTCACCTGGGAGAAGGCAGGGAAATGACTCCTCTCTGCTGAGAGCTCAAAGTGTTCGTGCTTGAGACTCCGTCTCCTGCTCATCCACTAGAGGACAAGTTGTTTTCTTTGACATCCCTCAGCCTTCTGCTTACTTGGGGATTGACTAAAATATTTTAAGAGGATATTTTTAAGGAAAGGAAAGGCAATATCATTGTCACACAGAAACCTTGTATTTTTGTATGGCTGCCTGCATTTGGCACTTACATTTTCATACATAATGTTTAACTGGGAAACTAGCCAGGGATTTGGGATCTCTTTTGACACTGTTCAGTTTATGTAGCATGAGTACAGGGGTGATTTGTAGATGCTTGGGAAAAAAGCACTTATAAGGAGTGAACTATGAGGGCAATCAAACATATAAATAGAAAAATTTCCTTGAATAGTCACATTCAAAAGTTTTCCCTGACCCCCTCGTTTGGAGCTAATCTTCTCTGGCAGGACTGGAAAGTGCTTAGAAGCTTCTTTCTTCCTTTTTTAAGCACCCTTTGCTTTCTCTGCCTTTACTGCTTCTAGCCTTGCCTGCTGTGGTTCACCTCTGCTGCATTATTGCCCTGCCTTGGCTGCATTTCTAGGCTCTGCAGGTCATTTTTTATCACAGTCTTCCCAACAATTCCTCATTTGGTACGCAGACACACTCCTCTCACAAGGAGCTGAAAACATCTTCTAAATGCTGAATTCTATCACAGTGCCCAGATTATTGAGATATAAATATCTCCTTGGTATAAATGGGAAATAAGATGACAGAAAAGCAAAGCTGTGTGTTGTCTCCTAAGGAAACTCACTCATACTTGTGCTTTGCAGCATGCAGTAGGAGAAGGAGATACTGAAAGGAAGTCTCACAGCAACTGAAACAGTGCCAGGAGACAGTTCTGATGGCCAAAGTGTGAAAGCTGTGGTGTGGGGCTACGGTCACTTTGGTGGGGGCTGGCTGCACTGGGAAAATGAATGGGCTGAGGTTCCCCTGCAACCTCTGGTTCTTGCTGTGCTGCTGATTCCCAAAGAGAGCTTTAGTTTTGAATCAAATCAATCTTCTCTGCTCCTAAGCCTTTGAAAATTGTGTGAAGAAACTCTGTTCTGCCCATTCACCCATGATAGCAAAAAGGAAAGCAGGTGTTTAATGAGTGTTAATAAATAACACTTTATTTCCATGGTAACATTTAAGACATTAGGCAAAGACATTTTAACAAAGACAAATGCCCCTTGTGAAACAGAAGAGTGCAGAAAAGATGAATTTCACCTAACTATAAGGACTTATCCAAGACATGTCATTTGGGAATTTTCTTGCCCTAAACTCCCTCAAGCATCAAAGCAAAATTGAAGGATCTTCAGAGAAGATTCAACTCAACCAATGTAAAAGTCATGACATGAAAACTCTCTCTCTCTTTCTCTCTAATGTCTGCAGTCAGGGGGGTGATCCCATAGGACTATCCCCCTTATCCAGGTACTGCACATTAGCTGGGATGGACCCAGGTAAGTGGGTTCTGTCTCCACCTGGTGTTCTTCATCCACGCTTTTTTGTGTGATGGTAGACCCACATGATATCATGCTCCTGCCTACAAAGAAAAGTCACATTGCCTGAGGTTTTTCATCCCCATGGGCATGGTCAGTGTTAGGGAACGTGAACAGTTGTTCCCTGCCCAGAGTTGGTGTTTGATGAAGAGTGAATGGCTCCTAAAGATACCCATCAAAAGAGCTAAGCCCACACAATGAGGAGGTACCAATGTAAACACCACTTAACAGAAAAAATAAGTAGTTCCCTTGAACCATTTTTTTTATCCTGCCACTGTTTCTGGGATGAGAGAACTGTACACTATTCTTCAAGATGAGCTGGGTCTTAGGGACTTGCTATGACCCTATATGAGTTCACAGACATACTTCACATATTTCTCTTGGAGAGACTTCTCAAAATGTCATTGCATTCATTTTATTTTTGCAATCAAACTTTGAGAGAACATAAAACTGCTTGAAGTGATGGCTCTGGCTTCCCAGAGGTACTATGCTGTCATATCCAATGCCCCTCTGAGACTTTAGATGACTTAAATGTGTCACAGGACCCTGCCACTCTCTTCAGAGGCTTGTCGCTTCATTTTGGGATGGAAGTGAAGGCAGAAACTAAAAGTGTTTATGGAGAAAGATACACAATAGACTCTTACTGTCTAATTCTAATCCTTTAACTGTATGCTAACTCATCTTCGAAGCCTAAATTTCATATTCCAGCCAGCTTCCTGTCCTTCGAACCCCACAGCTTGGGCTTCACTGAGGTTTGTGGCTCATGTGCCTGCAAAAACAGTGGTCTGCACTTACCTGTGTGCTCAGTAGCTGCACTCAGATATTGTACCATGAATGTGTAAAGGATCTGCTAAGAAGTTAGAAAGATACCTGGGTCAGATATGTCTCTCACTAATCAGAGTGGAAAAAAATTGAAATAACTCAGTTTGCTAGAAAGAAACTTTCTCACTTGTGAGCTCAAAATCCTGCCTTCATTTCTTTCCTTATTTTCTCTTGTCCCTTCCCCTCCCTTTCATTTCCCTAGACTGTATGACTCTGCAGCAGAATACTTCAAATACTTCTTAGAAATAATGTATTCAGATTACAATTTTCCTGGAAAGAAAAAATGAAAATATATAGCGTGTCAAATCATGTATTTTATCTGTCATCTAAACTGTACAGTTTTGTAATATCCTTTTTTATTTTATAACATTATCATGCATTTTAGATACTGTGCCGCATATTTCAGACACCTGCTGTCTGTAATGTAGTATGCCAGATCAACTCATGCTGTAACAACTTCTCAGTTATTTTTACCATCTTGCAAGATGATGAAACTTACAGTCCACGGCTGTTGCTTGACTTGCCTTGTGCCACGTGGCGGAAACCATGGGAATCAAATGTTTTTTTCATAACCACGTGGTTAGAAAGAGAAACTTTCAGGGGTGACGTGAGTCAGAAAGAGATGGTGCATATGAAATAGTGTCATATTCCTTTTCTCAGCTACCACGTATCCCAAAACAAGCCTCTTGCAGGTATTGTGCGTCCTGTGCACCCCGAAGCAGTCAGACTCACTTGGGCTGGAACAGCACAGTTTGCTGGAAATTTAACTTGCCACATAAGCCCTCTCTCGTTCCTAAGGGGGAACAGGCTTGTGGTGCAGGGAGAGATGTTCATATGAAGGACATCTAGGGCTTGGGCTGAATGCTGGACTCAGTCCATGTGAAAGTTGTGGCAGTCTGATTTGTACAGTGCAGTACACATGGATTGCACTGAAGCCATGGTCACATCAGGCTATTGGAAGTGGAAGTCACTAATTGTACATGTCACGTAGCAAAGTCGATTGGCAGTGTCTTAAGTCTAATCTTCACAAGAGAAAGTGATCTAGCAGAGTAGGGGGCAAACATGGAGAGATGTAAAAGGATTTCTAATTTTCTTGTCTCCTGGTGGCCTTATTAGAATCATAGACTTGTAGAATGGTTTGGGTTGGAAGGGACCTTAAGGATCATCTTCTTCCAATTCCTTGCCTTGGGCAGGGATGACTCCAACTATACCAGGCTGCTCAGAGCTCCATTCAGCCTGGCCTTGAACACTTCAGGGATGAGGCATCCACAACTTCTCTGGGCAACCTGTTCCAGTGCCTCTCTACCCTCATAGTAAAGAATTTCTCCCTGATGTCAGATCTAAATCTACTCTCTTTCACTATGAAGATAACATCTCCTGAGTGTTCATCTCTGTTGCTCAGTAAGAAGAGCAGAGCTCTGGTGCTGGATGAGGCCACAGAAAGATGCACCTGTGCCCTGCAGGGAGGAATGGTACTGAAAGTTCCCCATGTCTGCACCTCTGTTTATAGCCAGACAAATGACAAGGCCAGTCTGGCCTTTTTGCATATTTGTCAAAGCCTCCTGCTAACTTGAAATATTAATGTCTTTTAAGATAAATTGCCACAGGAAGATGTAGACAGCTTGTGACACAATAAACAGGAATTTGGCCCTCTGTCTAGACAAATCTGAAATGTTCCTAAAGTCTTAAAACTCAGTGAAAGTTTCCTTGGTTTTGAAGCAAATTTCTTCCTTATTTCATTCAGTTGGAAATGTGAGGAAGAAAATGCAAGCTTAGGTATTTTTGAGACATGGAAGTTCAATAAGTACCCAGAATTCATTGAAAGAACAAGTTAACATACTTAGCCAGTTTCCCATCTCAAAAGGAATGAATCAGCACCACCACTTTGACTTTTATTAGAGTCCAATTATACCACTGAGATGCTTGTCCATCTCTGGTTTAAACCTGGGCATAATAGGTATAGATGATTCTATTTTGCTATTTAAAAACACTATGTAACACATTGCTGGGTAGACTTCAGCCATGGGTGTAACAGAAGTTGTCACTCCCATTTTCTTCTTTATAGAGAAAGACTGGTAGTGGATGGGAACACGTGATTCCAGGGGCCCACAGCAACATAGCCCTGAAGATAAGATGCCAGGGATGCTGACAGAACAAGCATGGCTCAAGGGATAATGGAATGAGCAACTTCTGCCCATCTGTTTCCATGCCTCAGACAAATCCTGGCCCTACTCCGAGAGTCTTTGTAGTGGAATAAACAGCTTTTCTCCTAGGAAAGACTGAACAAACCACCTGGCTGCTTTGTGTGAATGGATTTCAGATATTAAGAGCCTTCAACATCCTTTCAGTTCATCTGGGCTATTAAAAAATTCGGTCTCTCTCCCTCACTCCATTGATCAACTGATGCACTGCAGCTGACTTTAAACCCCATTGTCTCCCATCCAGAAAGGAGAAAAATTTTTTCTTTCCATGTGACGTTTTGCAGACAGCTGCATTCTTCTTTGCAAGCTGCAAGTTCATACTTAGACTATTATTCACCCAGCTGAAAAATGAGAATTCAAATTGGAAGTGTTTAGTCAATTTCTAAATGTGTGCCCTGGAGGAGGTTCTCTGTTTAGTGAAATCTGCCAGAAAGTAAACCAGCAACTCGGAGACTCCTGTGTTGTTTCCGTGGACAGGTGGGTTTTAGACAGCATAAAGACTAAACCAACACCTTATGTGATGGTGCATTTTTATTATATCCAAAGTAATTTTTTGAACCAACTCCAGACTTTTACTTTCAAAGAAAATACAGCTTAATTTAAAATTTAAATAAATGAAGATAAGTACATCTGGGAAATAGGTACCAGCGTGCATCTACTTTTCTAATATAGATTATTTCATGCTGTTTAGGCTGACTAAATAAAAGAGCAAGAAAATATCTCCATCAATGTCCACATTGTGATTACATAGTACACAGAGAAAAAAATTAAAAAAAGAAAATAAAAAAGTGCTTGAACAGGCAAATTCCTGACATAAAAATCAAGCTTTCAGCACGTGAGTAAGATACTGGTACCACTGGCAAAGGGTTAGAACAGCAAAACATCTCGGTCTTTCTGTTCGTTCTTTTTCCCAGGCACTCTTCTTGCACCATCAGAAGCCATGTTTTACTGGTTATCTTGTATGAAGACAGACATTTTCTGATCAGAAGGAAGTTGAGAGACTTTACTGAGAGCTGATTTTTGCAACACTACAAAAGGGACATGTCATCGCGATCACTTTGCTGGCCCAGTAGCACATTAAGGAAGGTACAATGAGATATCTGGAGTGCTCTTCTTCCCATGGGTCTGAGGCTGTGATGCCAGATGGAGATGGCAGCGGTGGGGAAAAGGGCACTCACACACTGCTCAGTAAAAAATTATTCCAATAGATTAAATGGCTTGTATGCAACTCTTGTGTGGCTGCTACACAGGGAATCTGTACACCCCAGCCAGCTTTGCCTGGCTGCTGAGGGGATGTACCAGCAATGTTTTGGTAGCCAGCAGGGTACAGGAGCAACTTCTGTGAGAAGCTGCTAGAAGCTTCCCCCATGTCCATAAGAGCCAGACAGACCCACTGCTGTCCAAGGATGAGCCCTCCAATGATGGTGGTATAGCCTTTGGGATAATGTATTTAAAAAGGGGGGAAAAACCTTGTTAAATACTGTGCAACTGCAGCTGGAGAGAGGAGTGAGAATATGTGAGAGAAACAGCTCTGCAGATGCCAAGGCAGTGAAGAAGGCACACATTCCCTGTCCCCCTGAGCCATTGAGGGGGAGGAGGTAGAGAAAATTGTGAGTACAGTTAAGCCTGGGAAGAAGAGAGAGGTGGGTGAAAGACTTTTTAAGATTTAGCTTTTATTTCTTGTTATCTGACTCTGATTTGATTGGTAATAAATCAAACTATTTTCTTCAAGTCAAGCAGGTTTTGCCCATGACAGTAATTGGTGAGTGATACTTCCCTGTGCTTATCTTGACCCACAAGCCTTTTATAATATGGTCTTTCTCCTGTTCAGCTGAGGAGAAGAGTGACAGAGCAGCTTTGGTGGGTACCTGGCATCCAGCAAGGGTCACCCACCCCACCACAAGAAAACCACAGCTGGTGGGGAAGGCCAAGGTGTGGGAAATGACACCCTGTGGGAATAGCTATGGTGTAGAGGGCAGGGAGATGAGCCCATGGCTGTTTGCAGGCCCCTGGGTCTTGTTATTCTTCTGGGTGATCTCTTCCACTATAGCTCTTTTTTGGGTACACTCTGGTCAGATGGCTTTGGTGTTATTTTTTTACAAGAGCCTTTTGAAACATATCAAGTGAACAGTTACAGAAAAGTAGAGAGTTTTATGTCCCAGCACAAGCTGAGGCAAGATATTAATTCGACAGCTGGACTCTATTGATTTTAAATTCCAAATGTAAGTGCTGTACTTCGGGGCAGGGTGCAGAGCACAGATGCTAAATCTCTGTTAATGTGTGAAACTCTGCTCAGCCTTGACTGCTGAGTGACACTTGATGCCCTTGTCCTCCAGTAATGGTGCTGACCCTGCAGGCAAACAGCCCAAGTTCTGGGTCTTGGTGCGTTTAACACTGTGAATCTGAATGTTTGCCCTGCCAGACTAGGAGCTGTGACAGTTTTTCATCTCTTCAGAATTCCAGGCTCTAACTAGGCAAAAGAAAACCTTGCTGTTTCTCAAATGATGGTGAAAGCCCAGGTCTTGGACTAATTTCTGCTCTGAGGTTTTCAGCACTTTGAAGTCTCATGTCTCCCCTGTCAAGATAATTTGGGCATTTAGCCTTCTTGTAGGGTCTGAGGAGAAAGACTGGCACCTCTCAGAGGCTGTGCAGCACATGTGACTAACATTATGCTGAAGTGAGATGAAAGCAGCTGCCTGAGGCTTGGCTGTAAGAGGGAAAGAGGTGGTTGCCTGTAGTGGAGAGAGCAGACCTTGGGCAGATGAGGTGCACAGCTGCCCATCCCCCTGGGGCTGTTATGGCTGTCTTAGATTCTGTCTTCTGCTCAGCTCTAACACTAATTTCTGGCTCAGCTTAAGACTCTCACCTCTGGTCCACAAAAGAGACTTATTTTTAGCATTGATCTCTTTATTGCTCCAACTTGCCTTTGGTCCCCAGTTCCAGTCCTACTCCAGTGGGTAGGTCACTGAATGTGATTCAACTTTTGCATGGAAAACAACCGTCCAGTGGCACTTATTCTCCTCTCCCTTTGTCAGTGAGGTATAACTGTTGAAATCCAATTAGTTGCACTGAGACAACCAGCCCAGTCCTCTAATGCAAATCAGGACATTTTCCTTGTATTGGAAGGGTTAGTACGGATTGTCTCAGTTTGAGGCAAGTATAGGGGGAAACATCCTGGAAGGGACATCTCCACAGAAGACAGGTTCCAGCATTAACTCCCCCACCAATTTGAACGAAACTTCTTTGATGAAAGTGAAAAAAACCTATTTATTTAACAAGCAGAATGCCAGCACAGGGCACAGGGANGCAGTGAAGAAGGCACACATTCCCTGTCCCCCTGAGCCATTGAGGGGGAGGAGGTAGAGAAAATTGTGAGTACAGTTAAGCCTGGGAAGAAGAGAGAGGTGGGTGAAAGACTTTTTAAGATTTAGCTTTTATTTCTTGTTATCTGACTCTGATTTGATTGGTAATAAATCAAACTATTTTCTTCAAGTCAAGCAGGTTTTGCCCATGACAGTAATTGGTGAGTGATACTTCCCTGTGCTTATCTTGACCCACAAGCCTTTTATAATATGGTCTTTCTCCTGTTCAGCTGAGGAGAAGAGTGACAGAGCAGCTTTGGTGGGTACCTGGCATCCAGCAAGGGTCACCCACCCCACCACAAGAAAACCACAGCTGGTGGGGAAGGCCAAGGTGTGGGAAATGACACCCTGTGGGAATAGCTATGGTGTAGAGGGCAGGGAGATGAGCCCATGGCTGTTTGCAGGCCCCTGGGTCTTGTTATTCTTCTGGGTGATCTCTTCCACTATAGCTCTTTTTTGGGTACACTCTGGTCAGATGGCTTTGGTGTTATTTTTTTACAAGAGCCTTTTGAAACATATCAAGTGAACAGTTACAGAAAAGTAGAGAGTTTTATGTCCCAGCACAAGCTGAGGCAAGATATTAATTCGACAGCTGGACTCTATTGATTTTAAATTCCAAATGTAAGTGCTGTACTTCGGGGCAGGGTGCAGAGCACAGATGCTAAATCTCTGTTAATGTGTGAAACTCTGCTCAGCCTTGACTGCTGAGTGACACTTGATGCCCTTGTCCTCCAGTAATGGTGCTGACCCTGCAGGCAAACAGCCCAAGTTCTGGGTCTTGGTGCGTTTAACACTGTGAATCTGAATGTTTGCCCTGCCAGACTAGGAGCTGTGACAGTTTTTCATCTCTTCAGAATTCCAGGCTCTAACTAGGCAAAAGAAAACCTTGCTGTTTCTCAAATGATGGTGAAAGCCCAGGTCTTGGACTAATTTCTGCTCTGAGGTTTTCAGCACTTTGAAGTCTCATGTCTCCCCTGTCAAGATAATTTGGGCATTTAGCCTTCTTGTAGGGTCTGAGGAGAAAGACTGGCACCTCTCAGAGGCTGTGCAGCACATGTGACTAACATTATGCTGAAGTGAGATGAAAGCAGCTGCCTGAGGCTTGGCTGTAAGAGGGAAAGAGGTGGTTGCCTGTAGTGGAGAGAGCAGACCTTGGGCAGATGAGGTGCACAGCTGCCCATCCCCCTGGGGCTGTTATGGCTGTCTTAGATTCTGTCTTCTGCTCAGCTCTAACACTAATTTCTGGCTCAGCTTAAGACTCTCACCTCTGGTCCACAAAAGAGACTTATTTTTAGCATTGATCTCTTTATTGCTCCAACTTGCCTTTGGTCCCCAGTTCCAGTCCTACTCCAGTGGGTAGGTCACTGAATGTGATTCAACTTTTGCATGGAAAACAACCGTCCAGTGGCACTTATTCTCCTCTCCCTTTGTCAGTGAGGTATAACTGTTGAAATCCAATTAGTTGCACTGAGACAACCAGCCCAGTCCTCTAATGCAAATCAGGACATTTTCCTTGTATTGGAAGGGTTAGTACGGATTGTCTCAGTTTGAGGCAAGTATAGGGGGAAACATCCTGGAAGGGACATCTCCACAGAAGACAGGTTCCAGCATTAACTCCCCCACCAATTTGAACGAAACTTCTTTGATGAAAGTGAAAAAAACCTATTTATTTAACAAGCAGAATGCCAGCACAGGGCACAGGGAAAACATGAGTAATGTCAGAAAATAAACCTCTTCTCTGCAGAGAAAGCTGGTGGATTTAGAGTTCCCTCTGTAGCTGGCTCAGCCCCTCCCGAGGTCCAAGGCCAGGATGCGGCATGCCCGCAGCCTCCCCGCTGGTCCACGGGGTGTGATGATCTGGTTCTCGGATCACAGCTAGGCCCAACAGTTCCACAAGAAGAAAAAGAAGTTCTGGAGGATTTCAGTATGCAGTCCTGGGAAAATTTCTTGCCTCAGCTAACAGGCTGGTTAAAAGCAGGAAGGTGCTCCCTCGGCTCTGCACTGGAGAGAATGAGAAGGAGCGTGTGTGAGTCCTTTAACACAAGCCTCACTGAAGAATTTACCTGGCTTCCCTCTCCCCTCTGCTGGACCCAGCTTAAAGCTATGGGACCCATTTCTGGGTACAGAGCAGATGATAGGGAAATACACTATTATCATAAAATCACCCCCAGACAAGGATCTGAAAATGTTGTTTACTTATGTGGATGCATAGCCATTGGCTTTACAAACCTGAGGTGTAGGCAGCTGTCTGGCATTTTTGCCTTACCCTTTCTCTTCAAAGCAGGGAATTTGCTGTTATGCTCCGCAGAGACTTCCCTGCATGAGTGCAGCTTCTGTCTTTTCAGTGATTCCAGCTCTCTAAGACTTCTCTGCTGCTGGGGCAGCATAAGAGGAGCCAGCTCTCAAGCATTATTGTGGTCACTTGCTTGAGTAAGCATCGCTGATGTGGACAAAGATAATAGAAGTGTCATGGCTTAGGAATGATGCTCCCCAATTTACCGTTCCCACTAAAACCCTCCCTGCCTCGCCCTGCAGCAGGCTAGAGAGGAGAATTGGAGGCACAAAAGGTAAAGATTACAGGCTGAGATGAGAACAGTTTACTGGAAGCAGCAATGAAATAAGAAACAAACAGTACAGTGACAATATTAAGAAAAGGGTGCACAAGGAAGGCAAACAGTTCACACATGAAGAAAAGCTCAGCACACAGGAACCATAACATGCAAATTGCTACCACACTATCCCCAACTGGAAGAGACTCCCCTCTTCCCTGGCAATGTTGTGGGGTGATATAGAATAACCTCTGCTCCTAGCCATGCCTCTTCCTAACTGCTGCAAAAATTATTTTATCCTGGCTGGAACTAGGACAAGGAGTTATCCCTAATTCTTTAAGAAGGACTTCTCCATGAATTAAAATCAGAAGTGGATCATGAGAGCTGAAATTTGGAGATCAGTAATTTTGGCTTTCCCCAGAGACTGTGTGTTCTACTGGATCAATCCTTCAACAACACTCATTTCAGCTTTGTGTTTTGTCAAGGCACATGCCTAGCAGCAGCACCCACATTTATAGCCACCCTTCTTAAATGGCTGGCTGTCATCGTGGAAGACAAGTTGCAAGACCTAGATACTTTGTCCTGATCTGTTCTTTTTATAATAAACATTAAAGGATGTCAGACTAGCAGATTTTGCAATTTTCAAAATTCTGAGATTAAAAAATGAAAATATTGAATGAGCCCTCTCTGCTGCAATTGATGTGGAAATTGTGTGCTTTTTTGGAAGAAAAAAATCTAGAAAGCTTTATCAAGGAAATCTGAACACACAAGTTTCCAAACAGCATTTAAAAAGAAAAAAATTGAGGGCTAGTGGTTTCCCAGCTATCAAATGCTAAATACTATCAAGGGGTTATTGACTATCTGATTAGGATGAAATGGAGCTGAAATGCAATTGATTCAGAAATAAACAATGCATCTATTTAGGGTGATGGCCACAGAAAGTTAAGTGGTGAAAGAGTCTCCAGTCAATTTGTCAGGGGTTTCTACAGCAGTTGCTCATGTATATTCAGTATCTTTCAAAATATACCTTCTCTCTACTCTGTACAAAAATGCAGCTTCCTACTTAATCTTTCTGAAATTGAAAAAGGCCTTGTATACATCACAGAAAGTCACTCATTTACATCCAGCAAGGACTTGACTCAGAGCAAGGAAAATAGCATTAGCCTTAAAAGCTAATTTGCTTGCTTTCTCTGTACCTCTTGGTCTACTGGTTAGGACGGCATTCTCTTGCTCCATGAACCTTCATTTTACTTGCCCTCACATATTCGGTTTTTATTCCATGTAAACAATCTGAAAGAACAGAGGGAATTTACGGGTCCATGCAAGACACCTTTTCCTTACAAGAAGTGTTCCTCCTTCCTCATATTCCTGGTATGAAGAGAGTTTTTCTTGGATTGCCTATATAAAACTCTGGTGCCCTCTTTCTTCTTTTCGCAACAGGATTATGACTTTATAGCCTCCTTAGGCTGCTCTGGTAACCCTTGTGCCAACACTCTGGAATTGTGCAGCAGCAGAGGGAGAAGCCAAGTCAGCTCACAGATCCCACAGGAAAATGGTTTCACCAGAGCGTGTTTTCAGCTGCATTAGCCCCATGATGTGGTTGGCTGCATGGCTGGGCAGGGACAGGAACCACAGCCTCATCTTTTTCCACGTCAGTGGCAGAGCTTAAGCCATTTAAGTAACTACAGCTTAAGATTTTTGGAAACATCATTGCTCCCTCCTGTTTTCAAGTGGTGTAGGTATACTAAACTTCATTTAGTAACAACAAATCCTATTGCCTACATTCTCCTTATCTAATTTTATCACGAGCAGGTCTCTGGCTTTAAGCTTGGTGTCTATCAAGCTGCAAATGCACAAGACAAAAGTCTCTTGGCAGGTAGAGTCTCTTAGCTTTACAGGTCCACTTATATATTTATTTTTAAGTTGATTGATATTCTTATCTGCTGGTCCCTAAGCTCCTGGGCTTAGTTTATGCTAATGACTGACAAGTTTTGCAATTCATCAAGAGCTAAGAACAGACTGTATTTGCTGAAGAGTTCTGCTAACAATCTGTATTACTCTCTCACCAGTCTGTTTTCTTTTGGGTAGGGAAGAATTGAAAAGATTATGCTTAAAATCTTAACATACCTCAGTAGTTTAGAAAGGGCTCTGTGGTACTACTGTTGTTAGAATTTTCTTCCAGAAAAACGCAATGGAAAAAAAGTTGCATTTTACCTTGTATACTTTGAACTGTTGGCATGTGTTTTGAGTGAAAAATAGGAATCTTATAAACAATGGCTAGATCTAGCTTTGTCCATAAATAAATTAATTTAAAAAATTAAAATAAATCCAGCACACTTTTGATAAGACTAACTTTAAAAAGTGGATCATAGCAGACAGCTAGCTGGGTGATTAGCTGGGGAATAACAAATCAAATACAAGATATCTATAGGCAGTGGAATCATAAACAGAAGTGAGGCCTTGGCTTTACTACCCTTTGCAGCATTAAGGAGGTTAAGATAAGTTTAGAGAGTGACATGCAAATGGCAGTAGAGGATTATTTTTATCTAACATAGGGAGTTGTACAGATATTTACCACCTAAAAGATAAAATAAATCAAATTCAAACTACAAAGGGTTTTCATTTTGCAGAAAGGTTAATTAACTACTGGAATAATTTGTTCAGTTCTATGATGTGATCAGTATGTCTTGATGTCTTTACATGAAAAGATTTCTAAAATATATGTAATTAAATAAAAGTTATAAGCTCTTAAGTAGAACCACTTGATGGAATTTTATGGCTTGCATAAATCAGACTACAGATTCATAAGGGGGAATGTCAGCCTCACAGTTTTATGGCCTAAACTCAAGACGTAAGGGCTGAATGAACTGACTTCATTTAGTCCAAAATGTTTTACCCGTGAATATTGCTAGGGCAGTGTACTAGTTTGAAAACAAATCAGTGGGAGATTGCAAGTCAGAATTATAATTTAAGAGGAAAATTAAAATAAATGCATTAGTACAAGAACACTGACAGAGTCAGGAAACAACCTGACACCGTGTGAAGCAGGGTGGTGGTAGCAGTCCAGATGAAGTGGTGATCCTGTAGAAGGGTCTGCTCTTCACCTGAAGGTCCAGTGGTAGCTCTTGTCCTCTGAAAAATCCAGCAGGTAAAGGCTGTTTGCATGGTTCCAAACCCCAGATCATATCCAAGTGGGAATTCTTGGCTCCTCCCCGCTGGGCAGAGCATCTCACAATGGGCTGATGTAATTCTATGAGTCATGCAGTGGGTCCTTGATTGTCCATTAAATGGAGATAGTTCCCCAACGGAGTTATCAAGGATGGGTCATGGTAGCAGATAACGAACACTGCCCCACCTGCTTTAACAGCTTGTGAAGATGATAATAGAATACATACTGTTGGTTACAGCTTACATTGTAACCTAGGACAATCAGAGATTGTCATAAATGGAGTCTCAGCATAGAACAGAACAGAAAGAAATGCTTATTTCTGGGGCTGCTTAGAAGTTAGGTTAATAAGAGGATTGCTAATTTGTGTGTTTACATGCCAAGGGCAAATGTTGACTCTCTCGGTGGGATAGGACTCATCACACTTTCCCTTACGTGTATTTCCCTGTTTATCTCAAAAATGGGAGTTACCTTATTAAACATTAATCTTGAGCCAGAAATCCAGTAACTAAGAAACTGTTTGCACCTGAGACACAGGTGCATTAAAACACTTTTAAGAAACCTGAATTGTTTAATTGGGCCTTAAAATGACTTTCAGGCATTTTGTGCCTCACGAAAGACTCTTTTACTTACAAAGCAGCCTAAAATGGTTTCCTCGTAAATGTGAATATGTTATTTTACTTTTAACAAGAAAAGCTCCTGATACCATGCAGTGGCTTTTTAAGCACTATTCTCTCTGAAGGACTTTACTGGATGCAAATGAAAGAAAATGGAGCTTTTCTAAACTGGAGGAAAAAAAAAATCACTTTTGAATCCCAGGTATTTTAATCTTTCTGTTTTGCTTGCTTTTTATCTATGCTTAATAATATCAGAAAGGACTTCTATAATGTAGTTGCTATGGTAAAAGCAGACCTATGTCCCATCACATAAACCTTGAACCATTATTAACTGTTTAATGTTAGACAAGCAAAGAAAGGTGTGACTAGCACGTTAACACCTTCTGAACCAGCAGCTTTTCATCCTAATGTTCCTAAGGCAAAGATTCTTCCCTCTCATTAGGCAGATCTAGGGCTGCTCCTCAGTGCACATCAGGTGGCCAGAGGGATACTGACAAAGCTTTTTGGGCTGTCTTGCTGAACTTAAAAATTCATGCATTTGAGGGCCAGGAAGAGATTGGTCTGGCATGTTTAGTGTAGGTTATCCAGTTTAAATGAAGAAAAAGATTATAGCCTGTGTTGGAATGATTGCTTCTGTCAGAGCAGCAAGCTAGACTTCAAATGTTGGAGGATTTATGATGTCCCTTAGAAAGAAAGAAAAAAAAATAAAACCAAAAAAACCACACAAAAAACTCCTAACATAAAACCAAACAACCAAATGATCCACTACTATGTTGTTTAATTAACCTGAGAGCTAAAGAAATTACTGCAAAATTATTTTTTTACAGCATTTCCTGCCTGTTGGTCTTTTGAGGCCCCTGTTACCCAGATATGTAACCTAGAAAACACAACAGCTTTCCTTCCCTGTCCTTTCTGGTCACTTTTTTTTTTTTCTCCTTTTTTTTTTTTTTCTTTTTCTTTATGTATTCAGACCTGCAAAGAATATTAGTACAGTGAGAGCAGACTGGGACTTTGTTGCAGTGGATGGCTTTCCACTATGCAAAAATGATGGTCTCTGCCCTTGGATGCCTATACATCAGGGACAGTACTTGATCTTAGTGAACAAAATAAATCACAGGTGTCAGTTGCAGTATCAGGGTGCTGACAGCTGATTTGTTGTAGTTGAGGTTTTTGTTCGTTTGTTTTCAATATATATATTGAATTTATTTAAGCAAAGCCAACTAATGGTCTAAGGAGAGTAATTTATTCCAGTTTTTCAGATGTTATAGATCAGCATAGCCCCACGGATTGCAATGAAGTGACGCAAATTTCAGTTAGCTAGAGATTTCACCTCTCTTCTCTTTGAGAGGGTAACACCTTTTGAAAAGAAAGGATTAAATGCTTCTCAAAGTACTTTACTAAAAATTAGTGTAAGTTCAGAGGAAAGGCTGGCTGGGTGCCCATGAATGATTAGATGTTTTGAATGGATTTAGTCCTTTAATATAAAGTAACAGATTCTCCTAGTCTGTAGCCAAATTTCTTAGTTTAGTAGGTGTATATCTTTCTTTATATATTTCATGGGCTTTGAACAGAACACTGATCTTCCTGAGCTGCATGAATTTGCAGCCTCCACTGGTGATATCTTGCTTCATGTTCTACCTTTTGAAATGGAATTAATTGTTTAGTGTCGCAGTCTCTAAAACAGTGTTTTGCGTTTGTTCTCTTATTATAGATTTTTATCTTTCCTCCTATCAGTCCTCCAGCTTTATCGCTTTTTAACACAGCTTTATTCTACTCCTACTTGTGGATATTTGCTTCATGTGTGTTCAATGAATTCCATTCTAGTTGTTTGTTTCTGCATTTGATGAATAATTAACATTGGGTAACTTTTTTCACTGCTTCAACACAAATCCTGTTGAATAGCCTGCAGCTGAAGGATCAGCTGAAATAAGGGGTCTTGGACTGGATTTGCCAAGGAGTGAAGAGCTAGGACAGGGAGAAGGGCAAGGGGAGGTATCATACAGATTCCATAAGGCAGAGGTGGAAACAGGGCGGAGAAGAGCAGCACAAAACCACATACAAAGGTGAACTGGGCCAGGCTGGGATAAATAAATTTTCTTCTAAGTGGAAAAGGCTCTGGAGCCTTTAAAGCAGCAGTAATTCCTCTGAGTGAGTCCAACCCCTTGTGGTCCCTTGATGTCCATTTGCCTGGAGTACTGGATGGATATTTTCAGATGAGGGTAAACCAAGCTGCAGCAAAGTCTTGTTTTCTATCTGTCACTGGCCCAAGTAGGGTGAGACAGTGACCATGACTGTGCTTAGGACACCTGTGTATATGAGTGGGAAACATGCTGGGGATTCTTAATATGCTTATTTAATAGTATTCTTTGACTTTTTTTTTTGTTTTTTTTTTCCGCAAGGATGACTTGCATGCTGGACATGTGGATTTCCCAGTGTGTTTCACTGCTAATACATGCCCTGGAAGTTTTGGCCTGAGCAGATTTGCAGTGTCCATGATAATGTAGGCAGAGTTTGCTGACCCAGACTGTGTCAAGTGTCATCTCAACAGTGACCACAATTCTGTCAGCTTGGGATCCTCCACAGATCTCCTGTCTGATACCAGGCCGCTCTGTGCCTTCAGCCCTCATGGCTTCCCATGGCCATGTAAAACATAACCCTTGTTTTCTACTGTAAAAAATGCCTTTATGTTCGATTCTTCTGATGCATTGCAACACAGACTTGCCCGCATTTCAGATTCTTTTACATGGGAAAAAAGGGAAACCACACAATAATTGTGTCTTATGGATCCCTTGTGATGCTCTGTGGCCTTAGGAGACCCAATGTCCAGTGCCATGAAGTGTGAACACATGACTGCACACAGCCAGTCTAGTTTACTTGGCCTCAGGACTGCTTTATTATTAGAAGTATGGACATTATCACTACCTTAAATTGTGACCCAGACTTTGAAAATGCAAAAGGAAGACTAACTCCTTATTCTTCTCATTGTAATATATGAGGGCTGGGTGGTACTGCTGTTTTTATCTGCTTTTAATTGTTTTTATTCCTGCCCGTGCAGTAAAAATGTTAGTGTCTAGGTTATTTCTGAATATATTTGCTGAAAATATTTCTGAATATTTTTGCTGAAAAATCACAGCAGTTGTATGACTCTATCAGCTCAAAGATGAAGGACAACTCCTGCACACACATCCTTATATACCTGTGTCTATACTCTCTCCAGCTCCATGCAGTACCATTTCAATGTGCCTCTGGGTCTGGGCTGGATGTTTTGGCAGGAACTTGCTGAAAAGCCTGTAATAATAAAAGTGTCAACCTGTGACCACAAACATCTCTGCTATGCTACTGCTAGAAGAGCAAGGATGGTCTAGCAATTCAGAAAGCAAAGATTCAGAGGAGCAAATAAAGGAAAGCAGTCCAGCAGTGCATGACAGTAATTCCTTCACTCAGGAAAGAAACTATGGTTTTTGCCTTTACATATTCAGTCATCAAAGTCAGGGCAGATATCCTCAGTACCCTTGCACAATACCCTTAGTTGTGTAAGAGGAAAATAAGATTTGGGGAAGAAAATTATTTGGGGAGCAGTATAAACAAGACTACACTGAGGCAGTAGCAGCTGCAGCACCTTGCTTCATACTGCTGTCCATGCTTTTGGTTGAAAGCCCTGTTAGTTAACACTGGTGAATGAACAGAAGGCTCATCTCATTAAGCCTGGACTTGGAGAAGAGTTAAAGGACATTATTAAACCACCGAGGAAAAAAAGGACTCCAGAACAAAGCCCTGAGAACAGATGGGGATTTTGTAAAAGGAAGAGGAGGATGATATGAGAAAAAATGTGCTTTATACTTTAATACCAGTGAAGCGCTGCAGTGGAAAACTATATAAGGGCTGAGAAATCATTCACCACAAGATGGCAAACAGTCACAGTTTCAAGACTATCTCAGCTGGAGAAGGCTGCCCTAGTGCCTTGCTTCTGTTCTCAGGTTAGTAATGGATCTTTCCAGGGGCAATTCCAGTAATGCAGTTGGGATAATCAGACACCAGGGGGTTTGGCAGTACTGATGCAGTGAGAAGATCCCTGAGCAGCCCAGTACATGAGACAGTATCAAGCACGGACTTAGTCCGAAGGCACTGAAACCACTGAAGCCACGGACACTAAATTCAAAGGGCTTTTGATTGGCTCCTCAACAGCCCAGCAAAGTGTGTTAAGCAGTTGCTGTGCTGTCAGGCAGGTTTTGTGTAAGGCACACATTTTGGCCAAGGGCACACATTTTGGCTGAGGGCTTTTCAGCTTAGCTGAAAGCTGATCATTTGCTCTGCTTGCCTGAAGAGTTTCATCTGACTTGTGGTCTTTGTTCTCTGCAACCAAAGACACCCAGGGCATTGCAGATCCATCTCTCCTGCTTGAGGAAGAGGAGCTGTTCCACTACATATGTTACAGTCCCTTACTTCTAGCTGGCACAAAAAAAAGTCTTCTGTACCTCAGACAGGTACATTTCAGCCCAAACTTACACAGAAACTCATGTGCAATTACAAGGTCTGGACATACTTACAGCAGGCAGCAACAAGTTTGCTGGTGTGTTGAGAAGTAAGTGTTAAAATACATGCAAGGAAAACAAAACAAGCTGTCTTCTTCGTGTGCTCTAAAAATCCGTGTTGAAAGATTTAAAAAATCATCAAAAGTGCAACCTGACACTAGCTACATTGAGGAAGGTGAGATTCGCAGGTGAGGGCTAAATACCTTAAACTTAAATTCCACACCAATAATAAATAAATTTTAAAAACCCAAACATGGTCCTTATGCTCTGCTATTCCCAGAGCTGCACATTTAAGTCTCCAGCAAACTTCTCTCTCCCTTAAATGAACTCACCATCTGTCCAGTGCCTTTGCCTGGCCACTAAATTAGGCATTAATGGCCATGTCTCGATCACACCATGAGATTAGAACAGATTTCCCTCACTGCCACCACCACTGTCATTTGTACTGCTCTCCAAGGCTTGGAATCTGAGATGTTAAGTTTGCTATTCAGCCAAGAATCCACCTCCACGTGTACTGACCGAGCAGACATCTGGCTTGGGAGGATGAAGTGCTGTTAATTTTGTTCCCTTCCAGCTTTGAATTTTGCTATCCAGGGACTGGCAGCCGCCAGCTTTTATCCCACTGATGTGGACCGTACTTCTAAACAGGCTTTGGAAGGAGCCCAGGTTTCTGAACAGAAGGGCAAGGGTAAGACACTGACAAAAGAGAGGTGAGGAGAGCAGGAGCATGAACCAGTTAAGGGATCCTTCAGAGCCACTGCCTCACCATGGGATTATTAGCACAAACCCCACAGGCACATTGTCAGGTCAGGAGGCCTTTTACTTTCAAATACTGGGAAAGAGCCTATAAAGCAAAGAAGGAAAAGCTTGTTTGAGTTACTGCAAGCAGTTAAATACAATTATAGTTAAATACATTATTATATTTAATATTTTTATTATGTAGCTACGTATATTTATTAGTTAAATATATATATTGATGCCGACCTCTTTCCCCCAGAGCAGAGTGATGACAGTAGTGGTGTCCAGCTCTGAAGGAATGATCGATTTGCAAACAAGGACTAATTTTCTCTGCTGCGGTTGGGGAATGTTAAAACTACGCTGCTGATAATAAGGTTTGAGTGCAACAGGAGCGGCAGGATGTCAATAGCATTACAATAACAGTGAGGCACTGCAGCAAGCAAGGCTTTTTGTCTGATAAAGTGCAGTTTCCTGGGAGAAGTTGGAGGCTCTGAATATAAGCATGGTATGAGATTGCCACTGCTGACTGCCTATTTATTAACTCCATGTAGTTTGCTGGAAACCTTAAGTGTTCCTTGCAAAGCAAATTTACACTTTAGTGCATATTACTAAAATATATAACCTATATTTAGATGGCATCTTTCATCTTGAAGGGACCCTAAGCTCTTTGCAGATTGTCTATAATGGAATCACTCAGCCACCAGTGACATACTGTCATCTCTGAGGCATAACGAAACAACAAAACTATTATAAGGAGAAAACAATAACTTCCATTGAAAGCACATGGGAATTCAGGGGGCTATGAGGTAATTATGCCAAAATGAGAATGGTTGCAGACAGAGCTGCAAAGAATAGTTAACACTTTGCAAATAAGAAGCCTGAGTCCTGGCCACAGCTCACTGTGGGTTTTTTTAAGGCAGGAGAACAGCAGTAGCAAATTCCCCACTGTAACCCCATCTGGTCAGTTTTCACCTTGCTAATCCTCCAGGCCAGAACCTACAGGCTGTCTGGGGTTTGCAGATGTGAACCTGCAGCAGTCAGCCAAAACATCTGTCATGAGTAAACAAGGGGAGAGCCAGCTTTTCCCAGGTGCAGCTGGGTGGGTTTGGGCAGCGAGGCAGCAGCCCACGTCTAGGGATATCCTCGATTGGTGTCACCCTTCCTGCACAAGCCAAAATCCAGAGGACTGCAGCACACTGCACACAAGAATGCTTTGTCTTCAGCCATGCTGAATTCAGCCCCTTAAAATGGCCTTGATAATGCAAGTGATAACCTTAAAAATGTGAGGGAAAGGCTTGGGCAGGAAAGCCATGTACTTACTAGTTTCTGAGCCCTGGAAATGACACCAAAGGCAGCCCAAATTACAGGTACCTGTATCCTTGACACAAGGTATGTTTTGTAACAGTGATAATTAAATTTTTGGGGTCAAAATGCCTGTAACGTAACTTTCTTGTCCCTACTGCTTGAACTTCATGAGACCCAGTACATTAATAATTTCCTAAATACTGAGAGCACAGAGTGCTGGAGCAAGGGTTTTTCCTTGTAAGTTCGAAGTACCTTGTCTCCCAGGTTTCAGAGACAGACGGTGCCAGTCTGACATTTCGCCTATCCTTGCCAGTAGAATTTGCAGCTTTTGAGGAAAAAAAAAAAAAAGAGGCAGTCTGAATGAAAAGGAGTTCTGTTATTTCAAGACTTGATAGAGAATCAATGGACACTCGGTAACTTTTTTTGCTGTGAATTTTTTTTACCCAAATGTATTTATTTTAAAACAAGGTTTTGCCAATTTACCTTATTTAATTTTTGCTGTGTCAATAGAAACACTTGCTTCTCCTTTCTGCAAAATTTAAATACTTTTTTTTCATATTTTAAAAAGTAAACTTTCTGACATTTGCATTTAGAATGACTGTTAATATTCTCTTCTATATTTTACCTTAAATATTAAAAAAATCTCCAAAGGAAATAAAAACATTGACTTGGTTCTGCCTTTAATTAGTTTCTTAGATCAACTTTTCAGTTCAGTGAAAATAGAGCAAATGTTTCAGACTTAGCAATGCAAATTACCTTATGTTTTGGGATTTATAGAAAACAGGAAAACCCAAGAATCTGCACAACAGTATCAGAAATCAAATTCATTACTAAATGACATTTGCAGTTTTTGGCATGCTATTTCCATCACTCCGTTCTGGAGTACCATGAGTTCATGATATTGAGTGAGTGAACATCCCAACTATGAAACCTGAAGCATTTGTAATAAATATTAACCTGAGTGGAACAAACTCTCCCATGTCCCTCCCTGCTCCTTTTTTTTCATATAGAGCACCTCGTAACTATACCTGCTTGTGAAGGGTGATGATGTCATTGGCAAAAAATTGCTGATTCCCTTCTTGCTACCCCTAGAAATGCAGCACAGTGAAATAAGAGGAATAAAACATTTATTCTGAGTAGAAGCACAAATAATTTCATCACTTCAGGCTTCACCCTCAATAGTTTGTTTTGTGGTGGTTATATGCCCTATTTGGACTTGGTAATGCTTGTGTTCTCCAGCATCACCTTTGACTGCTGCCAACACTTTTTTCAGGGGCAGCTTACTTCCAAAGCCATAGAAGTACAGCTGCAACATGCAGTTCATGGATATACAGCTCTTCAATGTGGAAAGAATGTGAATGTGTGTTTATGTCTCATTCTTCTTGTTTGAAATCTAGAGAGAGAATAAAAAATGTGCCCCTGAGATTTCATCGATTCTGCTTTGCCCTGAGCTGGAGCAGGAGAGGGACCCCACAGTATTGTTTTCAGTGTTTGGTTTATTCCGGCTTTAAATATCCCAGCAGTGGGCCTTCCATCACTCTCCCTAAGAGCCAACTCCAATCCAGACTTTTAAACTGCTGGTTTGTACTGCAAGCCCTGTAGATGAGTTCTGAATGGCACTGGGCACATGAACTGGAAACATGCACAGATGTCCAGCTTCAGTTTCCTTGTGTTCATCCCTATACATTACAAGCACTTGAAGCAGTTCCTGTCTCCTTTGGTGCTTTCTTTCAGCCTTCTCTCACCACTCCACATTGTTGCACAGCAGCACTATGTGCTGAAGCACCACTGCAGTGGATCCCCAAGGTAACGCTGGGGGCGAGAGAGAGAGATGTTTATGACCATTCTCTATCCCAAATGGCTTTTATCACTGTGGTTAATAAAACACTAGCATGGCCAAAAGAAGAGATAAGGATGCTGCAGCTCACTCTCTTTTAGGATCTACTTTTCTTTTTAGTTCTTGAAAATGTCTGGAAAAGGGAAACTGAACAATTTTTGTGTGAATAAAGAAGCCAGGCTGGAGATTCCTGGATGTGCAGCTAAGAGGAAATTAATGACCATCTTTTTTCAGCCCCACGTAGGTAAACCAAGCCCTGTTTCTGCTGAGTCCTTGACATTCTTGATGCCAAACTTTCATGTCAGACTGAGACAATAATGCTAATTGGGCCTGTGCTCCAGTGTAAAGTTGTGATTTCACACTAATTTTTGATATTGCCTCAAAAGAATGGACAAGTTCTAACATGTTGCTCCAGTATTTCCCAGTATTTCAGGCAACTATTCCTGCTGCTTTATCACCCATACACTAGAAAAAGATTTTTTCTTTTTTCATATGACTGTTTTTGGTTTTACCACTGAGACTGGAGATCTGTACTGTTGTCTTGACTGGGAATAGTCTAGAAAGAAGTTTGGCTGATAACTGTCCTCCTCCTCAAAACTGACTATGCTTGTTTGTGGGATTATTTAAGATTTCAGAATTCCTCAGGTATACATAATATAAATGTGACAGAAGGTTGGTCAACAGATCTTTGTCTAATCTCAGATGGAAAAGTAGTTGTACTGAACATATTTAAACACTACAGTGAATCCATCCCTGAGGACAAGTGACCCATAATTTCAAAAGTACATTGCAATTTTCCACACTCAAAAGCATGGGCTGAGGGTGTGGGTATGCCAACCCTTGTGACAGGGGAAGGCAAGTCTCTTGGAAAGTGCACCTCTCTCTTTTGCAGTCAGTGGCAGTTCATCATTGCTGTGCCCTTCACACTTTCTGCTTCTTCCCTTGGAGTTTATCTACCTTGCTGTAGCGCCAGTTTGACCTGTAAGGTAAAAAAGGCCAAATTTATGATATGTCAGACACAAGTTAACAGAAGATGTATTAATTCTTTGGACAGATCTTTAAGAAATGTTCAGAATAATGAATTATTTCTGATATATAGCTGATGCTTTGCATCCAGAATCACTTGCCTGCTGTCAGGTTATTTTTTTGCCCAAAAATAGCCTGCTTCCCACTACATTTTTGTTGTTGTGCACAAATATAGCAGGTTTGCTGCATCAAGTCACTTACAGAGTTGTTGGGAGCATTCTAAGAAGAGTGGTTGGTGTATATTTTGAGGTGGGTAGGATTAAGGGTTAAGTTCTTGCTCTTTTTCATTGTTTCAACTGTTTTCAAATTCTGATGAGTTGCATGAGTGATAATTACAGGATTTCAGTATTTATAGAAAACTGTCAGTTTATAAGTATGTAACTGTGCAGATGATTTAATCTGACAGCACTTATTAAGTGCTTAAAAAAAATACAGTATTATCATTCTACAAATAAAAAATTTGTCAGTTTTTACTAGCTTTTTTATTATAATTATTTAGAAGATGGATAAGTACAGTGTAGCATGTAAAGCCTAAGGGCTTTATGAAGAGAGGAAAAATAGAGACAAAGGATTTATAATACCAGGTACTGCAAGTTTTAACCCATACAAGTAAAAAAATACAGTTTATGGGAATAGATGAGGCATAAAGTTAAGTGAGATGGACTTTGAATACATTTTAATACATTAATGAAATTGTGGAAGGGCCTCCATATTGCTTTGTGGTGTTAAATGAAATCAGACATGTTGAGCAGTTATGTCACTTGACATGTAAGAAAACCTCCTGTTACAGTCCTGAACCACTTTTGCTGACTTGCCACAACGCAAAGTAACCGAGAAGAGCCCAGGCTGGAGGGAAGTGGAGGAGATTGGGTGTCCTAGGGCCAAGAGCTGGAAGAAAGGGAGGTGGGATCAGGGAAACTCAGAGAAGTGGGAAATGATGGGTACAGAAGTGACCAGGGGGATAAGCAATTAATATAGAGACCTGCAACACTCCTTGTTACTTCTGAAACATTTACATATTTTCTACCTAGGGGCTGAGCTGAATTAACTGACATAATTGCAAGTATAATTTTACCAGTGGAGGTATTTCTCCTGAAGTAACCTCAGAGAGATAAATCCCTATCTTTGTGACAAATTTGTACAAGAATAACATTGGAGGGTTATGTCCAGCATAGGAACATTGTGACACAGGTGAGGAGCAGAGCAAATGAGCATATAAAAATACTTCTCTGTCAATTCACTTAGATTTTCCATATCTGCTAAATGGAAGAAATTTGTGCTAGCCAAGAAAAAGAGCAATAATCTGTTGGTTTGTTTTGCTGGTTTTAGTCTCACAGTTCTCTTTTCAGAGGTGAGGATGTAGGTGGTTTTATTTTCTTTTTCCAACCCCTGTGAAAACATCTGAGCTCCATGTGATTATTCTCCATTCAAGATGGATAGATGGATGACAATGAACTTAATATGACAAATACAGATAGAGTTGGCACTAGCTAAAACTATCATCAAAAATATATTTTCATGTTTCAATGGCCAGATTTCCTAAACAACAGCAAATAAAAAGCTTGGGAGAAAGAGCAATGGGATCTATATTCTCCAGAGTGACTAAGGACTTTGGCTGTCTGAACTGACTATGTGAAAGGAGTTGTTTTTCAGAGAGTGAATATCTTGTAAGCCTTACTTCTTCTTCATTTTGATGCAAAAATAGCCAAATAGTAGAGTTACTTATTTTGTCTTAATTTTTCACAAGGTTAAAACTTTTGAGAACCTCTGAAGTATCTCACCCATCAAGGCTTGTGGACAACGCTTTGGAGCCAGCCAGCATTTGGGTGGCCTGCTTTCTTAAGGTTGCTTAGTGGTGCTCTTGGAGTTAACCCAGCACTCTCCTTTCAGCTGTGGCTGTGTCTCTCAAGGCTGAGCAGGACCACAACGGCTGTGAAATGTATTTAGAAGAAGGCAGGATGATTTATGTTATTAATCATGACAAGCATGATGAGTTCATGTCATGGTTTAATCCCAGCTGTCAAGGAAGCGTCCTTCCCTCACTCACCTTCCCCCTCCCCTGGTGGGATGGGGAGAACAATCAGAAAAATTCTGGGTTTAGACAAGAGCAGTTTACTAATTTAAATAAGGTAAAATGTAATAATAACAGCAACAACAAAAAATAGTAGGAATGAAGAGGAAAGAGGGAGGGGAATAAACACAAGGAAAACAAGTGATGCGCGATACAATTACTCTCCACCCACTGAGTGATGCTGAGCCTGTCCCCAGCTCCTCTTGATCAGCTCCTCTTGGCCATCTGCCCTCAGTTTATATCCTGGGCATGATATTATGTAGTATGGAATATCCTTTTGGCCACTTCAGGTCAGTTGTCCTGGACATGCTTCCGGCCAATTTCTTGTGGGTGTGCTTGCTGGCAGACCATGGGAAACTGGAAAGACCTTGATTTAGAGTAAGCACTTTAGCAAAAACTAAAACATCAGCTGTGTTATTGTGTTATCAATATCGTTCTCATACTAAATCCAAAACACAGTTCTGAACCACTTATTAGGAAAAAAATGCAACTCTATCCCAGCTGAAACCAGGACTCTTCACTTTCGGTACTGTAACATCGCTTGTGGCACAAGCACCAGCTTCCCACTACAGTTCCAGCAGCACAGTAATGTGATTCTCTATTTCAAGATCTTCCAGCTCTGTGCACCGTCTACTGGGCACCTGCAGTGTCACCTTATCCAGTTGAGACACAATTACATTCAACTACGGCCTCTCTTGCTTTACTTTTTCCTTGAAATTTGAATTTGCTGTCTGTCTTCTGACGGGTGCTCTCTCTGCCCACCTCAGGGTTGCTGAGTCAGGCCAGGTTTCTGCCTGGGACAAGCTGGATCCCCACCTCTCTCCTTAGACTTAAAGCTAAATGGGCTTTGATGAAGAAGATGCTTTTCTCTTTATAGGCTGCTCAGAAATGAGACCTTATTTATGTTAAATACGTAACAGTTTGGTTCAGCTGAAATTCAATGAATTTTTCTCTTTTCATTTAATTTGGCATACTGCAATTTTTTCAATCTACTATCTCGCTATTTTTGGAATGCAACTAAATTCAGTGAAGTCTCAAGGCAATGCATTTACAAGCCTAAGAAAATAAGTAAAGGATTTCCCAATGCAGGAGGTCTCCTCATCAAGGTGTTCTCTTCCACAACACTGTAAAGGTAAAAACCCATATGGCAGAAAATCTGGAATTAAAATAAGCAATAATTGTGCAGTCATTACTTTTATGGTCATATATTCTCACCCTTAGGCTAACATTAGGCATGTGAAATAGGTTGGAAGTTTGTCTTAAAGATGAAAAATCCTGTGAGAAGGAAGGGACTCCATTCCTTGGCTGTTGAAAATAATTCAGATGAAATCATTCACTGCCACAGCAAACAACAGTCAATTCTCCTGGTGCCAGTTTCTTTCCCAGTCAGGAAGGAATAAGGAATACCATGCAATATCATAAGGCACATAAAGTTCAGTCCTGGCTTCTACTCTTTGCTGGAGGTCTCAAATACATGTAAATTCTTCCTGGATTCCCTCTGGTTGCTTTATTCCATATTTCCAGTCATTTTCCCTAATGAAACAATCTAGCAGAACTAATCCAAACATGGGCTTAATTAATCAACATTTGGCAGTCTATAACTCCTAGCTCCAGTCCAAATTACTTGTGACAACTTTCTTAATGCACAACCAAAATAGCTACAGGGAGTCTCTGCCGCAATCAGCTGGATAGATATTAAATTTATTTAATATATTTCAATAAAACGCCAATAAACCTTTTCTCCCTAGCTGCCCACAGAACATTTTACAGTAGAAAGTGACATTATGTCATCTTTCACTCATTTTAAAAGAAAACAAAACAGCAGTCCTTCATAATGCGTTGATGTCTTGCTTGGGTCACGACAGCAGAAAAGGAAGCTAAACTGTAGAACGTGATAGTGCTGGTCATAAGAAAGGGCTGAAACCAAGCATCTGACAAATAAATATTCTCAGGTTTGTTTAGTGCTCAGTTTTACCCAGTTGTAGGATTGTAGACAAAATCTGACTTACTTCCACACTGAGCCTGCTGTTTTCTGGCAGCCTGAGAAAATAGGGGAAGGAAAAAATAAGTCTCTTGCTTATCAGTTAGACATTCAGTTCTGCTGTCATGCTTCAGGAGAAGAAACTGGTCCACTGCAACTTCTGCGAACAGAAATATTTCAGCCTTCTTTCAGTTGCAACCTCTTTTTTCAGATCTAGTTTGTTTTGTTAAGGTGGAGACACAGTTGTGTCATTGTATGATACAAGATATTTTTGCTCTAAACTCTCAGACAGATACATTTTTGATAATTGAAATTCCGTGTAGAATTCAGGCAGTTCCTCTGTTTAGAAAGGCTTAAATCCAATCACTAGATCTAAGCACTGTACTGATGTGAACATGGATGCTTGGTCACAGCTTCCATAGTCTGTGGAGGATCTGCAGAACCGCAAAGAATAGAGCTTGTCAGTCCTGTGTCCATGGCTGAGGAGATCAAAATCTGAAGTCTGAAGAAAATTCCTTATGAGACATCATACACATCACAAATACTTTCTACTCTTTACTTCCATATCTGTAAAATCAAATCCCTAGTTATTCCTCATTTTAATAAGGACTTCAGTGACTTTGTGCAGTGTTGGGGGTAAATTACTCATGCAGACAGGATGTCTGTTATTTGATTTAGAAAATGTTATATATGTTATTTCTATGGGTTTCTGTGCTCATGTTCTGTGACTTAGATTTCAGTTGGACATCAGTCTTCCTAGACAAGTTCAGGCACAGAGATAATTGATGTCACAATTTAATTTCTTCAGACATTCAAGAACTTGATGAATTCAGGTGTCACAGGAACTGTGAATCCAAAGATGACCAGAGATTGCAGAGGCAGCAGTAGCCCAGAACCCGTGAGCCTGGCCTCTGTATTGACAAGGCTTTCTCTGGGCGTCTCACAGGTTGCTTGTGGTTGCTGAATTGCAAGGGGAGAATTTGGGGGTGCAGAACCCTGCTCTTTCAGGTGATAGACTGGAATTTTCACACCTGCTTGTGCCAGAAGTTGTTTCAGTACACCATCTGGAGCTGCTTTGAGAAACATCTGGGGGAAGAAAGTTGGTATTGTATGCCTCTGCACTGAATTCTACAGGAGGTATCACAGCTGGGACTGGGATCTTCACGAAGGCAAGTACAATTTCTCCTCTGAGGAAAGACTCCTGGGAATTAGTTTGTTTCCATTTATTAATTGTTCAATAAAAAAAGCTAAAGGTTAGGAAATGTCTTCCATCTATCTATTCTCATTTTGCAGTGCTAGGAAGGTGTCCTACTTTCAGCCATGGACACAGTTAATTTTTCACAGTAACCGTAAGGAGGCAAAACTTGGACCGCGTGGACATGTCTAGGTTATTCTATGTCATCCTCATCATTGCTGCAGGGTGGAAGTAAGAGATTCTCACTTCCAAGAACAAGAGGGCATGTCTTTGGGTGGAAGAAAAAAGTGGTGTGTGAGAGGTTTTGCCACCATTTTGTTCTTTTTCTCAGGGAGCAAGCGGCAAATGGAGCAGTGGTGGGATCCCACTGCTGCCAATGGGAGGGTTTGTGATGCAGTGCTTTTTTCACTGTCTTGGGTTTGGGGAAAGCATGGGTGCAAACAGTCCATTGGCCACTGTTTTCCATTGTCTCGGGCTTGGGGAAGAAAACATGGGCATGGAGGGTCCAGCATCCATTTTGTGCTTTGTCTCAGGGGCTGCAAAGCACCAGCTCAGATCAGTGAGCATTTTTCATATGTAAATCATCCTCATTTGTATACTTTTGTCATTAATATTGTTGCTGTTACTGTTTGTTTTCTTATCTCATTTCCAGTAAACTGTTTTCATCTCAAGCTGGGATCTCTGTCTTTTGTCTCTCTCAGCTGAGAGAGTGGGGAGAGGGAAACAGCTGCTTCAGGCTAAATTTCCAGCAGGGTTTAAACCACACCAGAGTGCTTGTGTAATTTCTCAGAAAATTAATGAAAAAGGGGGGAATTTTGATCAAGAAATCACCCCACACTATCCCAGGTGGTGTTTGCAGCTCTGTTTCTGTGATGTCAAAATCAGACAAAGTCTTTACATGGAAAGGGGCAAGAGTCCGTGGTCTCCTTGGGTTCTCTCCAAGCACATGTCTCATTCTACCACCCTGGCTACCAGAATAATATGTCTCAGTTTGTATGAGGAATTTCACAGCTTTCTGCCCCTAGTTTTTCTCAGCATACCACTCTGCAAGTCATGGAAAAATATACACCCTTCTCACTGCTCTTTATGATGTAGCCAAGATGAATTTGTGGGGCCAGCTTGCAATAAAGGGCACTGCTGAGAGTTAGCCAGGCTGTCACCATGATGTCCCCCTATTCACATCTGCATGTGTGGACATCTAAGGAGGGGTGAAAACTGTGTAGAAGATTAACTTTGTAAGCAGCAAAGGTGATAAATTCTACCAAAGAATTCCAGAGGAGCTGCCCAAGGAGCTTCCTGACTTGATGACATTACTTTTTTGCTGAATATAAGAATGCCACTACAGTTCACAAAGTGTGGACATCGTGTTTAACACCATTCCTGTGATTGGAAAGGGCAAGTGTGATAGCTAAGATAAGCACAGCACAATTAGCCTGATAAGACTCCATGGTACAAAAAAAAAAAAAAAAAAAAAAAAAAAAAAAAAATNAAAAAAAAAAAAAAAAAGCAAAGAAATTGATACAGAAATCAGTCGATGCAAGATTAAGCGTGGTAATAGAATTAATACTAGGCAATAATTTTTTTTCATGAAAAATAGATCTTGTCAAGAAAACCCAATTTCATCCTTTGATGGAATTATAACTTTAGTCGATGAGAGAAACTGCTCAGACATAATAGAGTTTTGTATGGCATTTGATTCAATATCACATGAAATTATTTTAATGAAAAGTGCTATACAGTATCATAAAGTTAACATTGAATAGATCAAAGCTGGACATCTGACAATTTCAAATGCTAGCTGTCAGCAAGGAAACATCATTGAATGAGATTGTTTCTAAGCAGGGTACAAGGATCAATATCAAGGATCAGCCCTTTTTAACATTTTCATCAATCATGCGACAGTAAACAATTTAAAAAAACACAGACAAACGACTCATAAGAGATGCAACACTGAGTGGAGTGGTAAAAATGATGACATGGTAGCCACACAGAGAGATCAGATTCCATTGGATCATGTGGGAATATTCCCAGCCTGATACGAGGTCTTCACTGTATAAGAATTTAAGTCCTCAGAGGCATTCCCTGAAACTACCATTTCTTAACACATAGATTTCACCTTATTTCCTTCTAAGGAAATAAGTAGAGTCCTCTTGTTGTAAACAACTTTTGGTTAGACTTTTATATCCAGGGGCATTAACACACCTCTGCAGAAGAATGAGTTTGACTTACAGTCTTTACTAAAAGCCTTTGCTGTTGCATTAATGATTCCATGGAGTGTTTGCCATCTTCTCTCTCTTCCTCAGATGATAGTATTACTGTATTGGATCAGTCTGAGTTAAAGTCCAGTTTAAATTAGCATTTAGAGATGGACATAGCAGTGTTAGGTTCGTGGTTGGACTCAATGATTTTAAATGTTTTTTTCCAACCTAAACGGTTCTGTGGTTCCAAGAGGCAGCATCGCACTCTGGGTGTAAGGAAGAGCAGTACCACGGACAGCGGCGACTCCTGGAAGGAGCTCGGAATGCTGTCAAATGGCAATATCCAACATGCTGCTGTGGAGGGGAGAAGTAATGAGATCTTTGTTGTATGAATGGGAAAGCAGGGGAAAGATTAACTCCCAAATGTGGTCTTGATGAGAAGGATGATCGAATCATGATCACAACTCCTTTGAAGAGCATATAAATGAGCTGCATATGCTATCTGAGGGCTGGAGAAAATGATGCGGGGGAAGAACTGGATCAGTTTAGCTTGTTAAGAAGCAGAAAGGAATGTGAATTTATTAAATACCATGTCTTTGTGGAGAGAAATCTGGATCTGAGAGGGCATGTAGCTTAGCCAAGAGAAGAGTTACAAGGACCAATGGCTGGAAACAGAAACTAGAAAAATTTAAATGAGAAATTAGGGAAAACTGAAAGTATGGGGCATTAACCAGTGGAAAAAAATCCAAAAGGAGAGATGTTTTTCTTTTCTGCCAATATATTCACATCAAGACTGATGCCTTCCTGAAATATATGCTTCAATCAAACATGAGTAATTGGGCTTAGCACAGGGGTGACTGGGTGAAATTGAATGGCCTGTGATATGCAGGAGGTCAGGCAAGCTGAAATATTGCCCTTTACAGCCTTAATCTCTCTGAATCTATGAATATTTGAGTTAGATACAGTAGGTATTTTTGTACTTGGTTAACATGCATCTCAGATATGATTTATTAAAGCTTTCCACCTCTTTGGTGACACAGGTTGGCAGGCTGGAGGTCAGACCCAATGGCACACACTGTGGACAATTGCTCACCTAATGTGAGTAATGGTTTACTGATAGAGTTTTCCTGTAAGCAGTGGTTACAGCAGATAACGCTCACACAGCTCATATGATGAATTATTTCTGCAGAAAATGTTGGTAGAATCATCCTGAATAATGCTTGTATCAGAGCCCCACGATAGTTCACAACAACAACAACAACAAAAAGGCTTCAGCTTGCCAAAACCTTTTATTTTTTTCAGCTTTGACATCAAAGTGCTCATTCGTTCCTACTACCCAAGTCGGGTAAAGCACTCTGAAAGGTAAGGTGAAGATCCATCTGCTGACTGCGTTACCTGGCAATGTGCTTCTAAAACTGCTGCATGGTTAGAGACTTGTAACACTTTTTCTCTGGTTTTATCACTGTCCTCCATTTTGCAATGTGTAGACCAACAAAGTTTGTACAGTGTATAGACAATTGTTCCTTGTTCAGCACACTCACGTGAATGACCATTGCCATAGTGTGTGCATTTTTTATTGGCTTATACATTTACTCACCTGTTACACTGTTCCCCAAACACTGTCCTTTCCTTTTATTCACCAAACTGAAAAGCAAAATTTATTCAATAGGTGAAGGATAATTACTGGACTGGTTTTACATGATGCTCAGTATTCTGATCTCTAGCCCATCATTAAAACTCATTTACCTTAAATCATGGAAGTATATATGTGACAGCTTCATGCATAATGACTTTTTACTCAATTATATTATATAAAAATACTTGTTCTCGTAAATTTTAAAAAACAATCAATGCATCTTGCCCTCGGCACAAGTGTACACGTGAAATGCACACTTGTAGCATAGCAACTGCTTCTACTGGTTCATCTGTAGCGAATGTGGACATTTAAGATTAATGTGTTTCCATAATGTTCTGTGAGTTTAACAATGCCAAGAAAACCGTGCACTTCCTCTCAGGAGCTTTAGCCTCTTTCTTCCCTCTGATTACACCTGACGTCTTGGAGGGAGTGTGGTCTTCAAGAAATGTTTGTCACTTTGTCCAAGCAGACTTCTTAGGAACTTGCTTTTCGGGTCATAGCTATAAGGGGTACATTTCCCTCCACTTTCCCACCAGATTCCTTGGAGCAGGTGTGGCTTTTTGACAAGTGCTGAATTGTCACCATGCCTAACACTAAGCGGTCCCTCAAAGTATGGAAAGACTGCCTTGCTGTCATTGTCCAAGGAACACCTCCACACTTGGCAAATGCAAAAGGCAAAGGAAGCTGCTCTCCAAGAAACAAACAGGCTGTCCTGAGTTATGTAATCCCTGCAGGAATCTTCCAGTGAGGAGGATCTGATTTGTCACCCGTTCCATGGGATCCTGTTTGGGCAACCCGCACTTTCATCTCCCAGGCGTGACAGGAGGTGTGAAATACTCAATGTCCCACTGATGGACACAGGCAGCAAGGTTTATCAACAGCATTTCCAATGTCCCAGAGGGAAGATTTCCAGCTATAGCACCTTGTAACCTTGTAGCACAATACACAGCATTCTTGCATTTTGTTTTCTTTAGTGTATTTCCTTTCATGCCCCTACCCGGCTCGCAAAGTTGGGGTTAAAATCTAGGGAATACTCATGAGTTTTCAAACTTTAGGGTTGAATAGTGTCTCTTTATTTCCTACTGTGTTGCTACCGAGAAAAACAGCTGTGTGTGCAATAGCTATTTTCCATCCTGAGTTCTATTTGTGTCTTCTGTATGTGACTTTAAGGAGAAACCAGGATGAATCATGCTCTTACTCTTTTTACCCAACATCCTGCAGAAGAGGGTTCTGTAAGCCATTACCCAGGCCATATGCCACCAAGTCCCCAGCAGATTTTCATGTAATTGGAGTGAATCTAGATCTAGAGGTCTTGTCAGTAGTCTTTTTTCTCTATTGAACTGGGGAAGGTTGTTGTTTTCTGTGAGTGCTGTTTTGCCTGTTAAACTTCCCGACCAGGCTGGGCAGCCTGCCTTAGCAGTACCAGTGCTTCCATCTGGAAGCAAAAAGAGAAGAAGGTTCCTGTCAGCAAAGATGAGGCACATAAATAATAATCTCAGCCAAATATGTTAAAAGACAAGTAACAATGTGCTTAAATGTGAAATCAAGATACACAAAATAAGAATGTCCTAGGTTAGAATGACAGACCACCAAGTCCAAGAAGTGTGTCTCACTGATTATCAGTATGAGCTGTGATAGCAGCATGAAAACGCCTAAACAGTTCTGGCAGTCTCATGCTTTCTCAGTGTAAAGATCAGTTTACCAGAGCTTTTTTTATCTCTGTACATCATTCTCTTTCAGACCCATTTCTCAAAGAGTCAGGTTCTGTTTTACCAGCAGCCTCTGTGTTTCAGCCATGGCTTTTGTTCGAGAAACCTATGTACCATAAGGTGTTTTAATCAATCTCATTACTATACTGCCTATGTTGACTGGTTAAGTAGTATCTCATACAAGGATGTTTTCCTCGTTAAGCCTGGGATACAAGATGCAAAACAGAATGTGCAAAACATATGGTGGATACAAGAGTCAGGACAATTCTCATGGGAAGATAAAATTTTTAATGGTTTCCTCTGTTTATTAAATAGTTGCTGGACTGATAAAAGCTGCACAGTCTGTCCTTCCACAGTCTTGGCCAATAAACCTCAGTCCTTTTGTGCCTGCATCTACTTGAGGTCCATGTGCAGGGACTCACTATTGACTTTGGTCCTGAGCCTCACACAGCTCTTTCAAAGCAGGATCAGTGCTCAGGTCACACCTAAACTGATCTTTGTGTCAGTCAGGACATTACTGTCTTGTCTCTTAAAGACTTAATGACCCAAACTGTGTCTTTTTCTGAGCAATAGAATTTTTTACGGCAAACTCATGTGTTTTGAATCTTTATGTTTGGCAGCACTCCCAAAGGTGGTATGACCTTGTTCCCTTTTGCTTTCTTAAACCATCTGTATTTGGCAAAGCAGTCAGGGTTTTTAGATAAATCTCAATTATTTTCCCACATGTGTTTTTTATATAAAAGAATGTACAATTGAAGATCTTACCATTTTACTCACTTGGACAAATACTGCATGGAGGCAATATGTATAGAAATGCATTAAAATCCTGTTAATTCTCTCCTAATTCCTGTAGCAATCTTATTGACTGTGCCTGTCTTCAAATTTGTGTTGTCATATTTGTTCTCTTCTCAGCAATTTTTGTTTAAAGAAAGTACAATGAGCCTTACCAAGATTCTACCTTACTACTGTTTCAACAGCAATAACTACTGTACAATTATTAAGTTGTACTATTAAGACAGAGTTATTCTGAGTAGGAGAAATATGATGTAGGACATATGTTCTGTAGGGTTGTTTTCACTGTTTGTATCCTGAAAAGCTGAGACATATGAACTAATGAAAGGATCACCCAATGCCCTCACTGGCATTCCTGGCAACGGAGCCCAATTAGATGACAGTGTTCTTGCATTTATTTGCCACTGAGAAAAGAAAAGCAGACACTTGGTTTACGATTCACCCTATCTGAAATATTAAGATGTTTCAAGGTCAGCCTCCTGGATAGATACTGACCCCAGAGCTCCCTGCATCAGAACTGAAAAAGCAACTTTTATTTTCACTTTCTTCACTAGGAATATGAAGTTCATCCTCTGTTCTCTATCAATGCTCATTTTCTCAGGTCTGACGGTGAAATTTGGCATTGCAGTTAAATCCCAGCTAATAATCCTGCTGATGATACACAAGTCAGGTAGTTTGCAGTTCTTTTTCTCATATATGGATTGACTCTGAGCTACAGGGAGGAAAAAGTAAGTGAAATTTATCGCTGACAAGATTTAGGGTATGACTGTGAACCACTGGGATTTCAGCTTTCCATCTTTTTCAGAACATGTTCTTTCTTCTTTTTTGTCACAAAATTTCTGAGAAGTCTGTTAGGGTTTTCTTCAGTCTGAAATTTCCAGCACCACCAGACAAGAAGTTAAAGCAACTAGAGTTTTCTTTTACAATATTGGGTATCACTGAAATAATGAGCATGAACAAATTTTCCCAACTAAAAAAATAAAGATTCATTAGGCATTACACTTGTAGAAAAGCCACAAGGACATCACTCTTGAAAATTCCCCAGCACCCTTGAAGTCCCTTCCATAATACTTACAACAAAACCTGAAACTTATACTTAACATTGAGTTGAAAAACTGGTTTGTTATACCCTTAGCTGCTGTAGCCGCTATAATGATGCAACTATTAGGTGGAAACAGATACAATGCATTCCCCATTAGATCTTGCTAATGAAAATACAAGGGATATTTTTACATCCTGGCAACTGTAGGAAAACCAGAGATTGTGGAGAAGTCTACAGTGATAATGTTAATGAGGGTTACTGTCCTGCTTTCAGGAAGAAATTATTTTGTGAGTATTTCCTTTTTTGAGAGAGAAAAATACTGCAATCACCCCTGGCGGGGTTTTTTTTCATTTTTTAATTATTATCTCTGCTCTAGAAGTGCATATAATGAATTCATCTACAAGTACTGCATTAAGAATGGTAGCCATTATGCAGTGATATGTGTGCGAGGGGGTGGGCAAGAAGAGAGAGGAACTGCAGATCTCTTCCAGTACTACATTATCACAGAGGGAGAATCTCAGCACAAATTATTCTCTGCCTATTAAAGCACTTTCATGGGCTGAACTAAACAAATCTGATTCTTCTTTTGAACAGGCAGCCTCGTCGAATATTCAATACCCAGGCGTATACTGATCATTCTGCACTGGTTGTTTTTCTTCATTTCCGTTTCTCCCGAGATCCTCTTGCATCAGATTTCATGGATTTCTTTCCATGCCATGTGTCCTGAAAGGAGCAGCAAATTCTTGCAGCTGAGGAAGGTGGGGAATAGATAAAATAACGAGGAAGAAGAACAGGAGCCACAAAGGAGACTTCCTTTCATCTCCAGCCTGAAATCAGATGTTAGAGCTACTGGTATTATGAAAGAAAATGTGGAGAACAGAGGGTTTAGACAGTTTATACTACCCATTATCAATTTGTTACTCACGTTCTTTGCCTTGCCTTCCTGCCCACATTGCTAGGCAGCTGGATTCAAAGAAAGTGTAAATGTATGCAGCACTAGCAGATTCAAAGGAGCCAGGTTGATCTACTCTGAAGGAGAATTTGGACCTTGATGATCTAATTTGAGGAAGTTTTGAAGGCACCCAGAGAGCAGCCATTCATTGTTATTCCTTCCCAGTGGCTGTGTTTTGTATTTATACCAGCAGAAAAAAAATTCCACAAACCTCTTGCTCAGCAAGAAAAATAATAGTCCAAGAGGTGCTGGTTGTTCTGACATTCTTTTTATTTTCTATTAATAGTTGTACTTCTAACCCTAGTGTCATTACTTAGTCTTTGAAGTAATGGAGGCTATGGGAAGTCGATTGTACATAGAAAAGGTAGCTAGGGCAGTTTGGGGCAAACTCACAGAGAGGAACAAATGCTACTGGCTTGATGTTGGGGAAAGATGAATGGTCTCCCGGAAAATTAAAAGAGAATCTGAAAGTAGTGATATTTGGTGGTAGAGTAATGGGGAGAGGGGTAAGTATTGGAAGTGGGGCTGCTGCTTGAATATCAGTTAGGAATGAATAATTCAATGAATGACTCCTTAGAGTTCACATTTGTAGAGAAAATCTGGAAAATGCAATCCAAGTTTGTATGTCCAAAAGGTAGGGGAAAAAAGTCAGGAAAAGAGCCTATTTTAAAAGACATTTTAAAACTTATTTCTTTTGTGTGCCTGACTGGGACTGAAATATTGCCAAGTATTTTAAACTCTGCTTTTCAAGGCTCCAAGCAGCAGTAACTCCTATACATCCAAGTCCTGGAGATATTTTCTTCTGCAGAGTCCTGAACAGAAGAGTACAAGCAAAGATGACTTCAGTCCAGCCAGTTCCCTTGTCTTGTTCCTGAACCCTCTCTCCAGATACCCTTCTTTCTCCTGGCATCTGTGAAGACCCCAGAATCACCAAAGGAGTGGTTTTCCCTGCATCTTCCCAGCACAGATGATCAATTTCCTTTTCATTTCCCTCTTTTTCTGTTCTGGTTTTAAGCACAGATGTTTGTGGAGCCTATTTAGTTCTGGCAGCTTTTCAATGGGTTTACTTAGGGCTACTAACATTCAAGTAGAGGGACTGATGGCTTGTAAACCATGTTGCTTCAAGAATCTGTGAGGATGATGGAAGTGGCACACTCATGGTCTTTTATGTGTGAGCTTCACCATAGATAAGTTAATTCAGTGCCTGTCACTTTGTAACAAAATGAATTAATAGACTTCACAAAGTCATTTTAACTTTTCAGAAGGAAACATGGCTATTTGTCATCTCTCTGCACTCCACGCTTTCTCTCTGACCCTTGATTTCACTTGTCAAATAGCTGGCAAATGAGCTGTCTTTATACAAAGACCTAGTGAGCTGCCTGCATGCCCTGGTCTCTTGTGTGGAAGAGGATTTACACAGAAAATTCATCTGTGACTGACATGTCTGCTTGAGATGGAGTCTGAGACTGCAATAGACCAAGGTTTCAGCTGAATTTCAGTCTGCTGAATTTTTGCAGTTGTTTTTTGAGATGTTTCCTAAGATTGACTGATTTACCTTTTTTTTTAAAAAATTTTTTTTTTTTGACCCCATACTTACTACTAAAGTTTTTAAGTATCTGGTTCTTACCTCATCATCTGAAATCTCCTTGGAGCAGATATTATCCTGACATTTAATTATGCCTGAACTGGCTTTTCACTTTTGAATGCAATTGGTATCTGATCTAATTTTTATCTGAGGATTTCAGTGTAATTCAGTGTAGGTGCACAACCATGTGTCACTCTGTACACACAAACACACAAGACATACACAGGCAAACAGACACAAAGAGACTGTTCTGTTTTTTTATTTTTTTTTAAAGGCATTTCAGTCTATTTAAAATTATTAACAAATCCAGCCAGACTTCACTATATAATTTTGGACAAATAAACAGTTTATGGATATAAATGTCAGTCACACAAGTAAGGTAGGAGGAGCTGTTCTTTTGTCCTTTAACAAGATATCTGGGCAGGTTGTCAGGGTTGTAAGCATTGTTCACATGTCTCTCCCTCTACTGGTGGCTATTGTGTATTCGGATTTGAGATGTTCTTTTGAAGTCCAAAGGAGAAACACTTTGTGTCTGACTTAAATATTCACAGACACAAAGCGAAAAACTGACTTTAGCCAGGACATTAGACTTATCTATATGGTTTCTGGTCTCTGTGCCAGTGAATATTTAAAGAACTGCTACATCATCTTCACAGGACAAGAGCAACACAGGCATGTCTTCAACTATTGTTCAGTTCTGTGGTTAAAACAAGCTCCCATGACTAAGAGTCGTTGGTTGAAATTCTTGTTTTGAACTTCCTGAGAGGAGTCCTCGACCCCATTTATATGAGGTGGCATAGCAACCATGCTATACTTCACTCCCTCCTTTTCATTCACTTCCTGAATCTATTCCTCTGCTTAATTAAAGCATTTCTAAATGTTTTATGCTCTCTCTGGAAAACATGTGCTATTGAACCCCAAATGAACCTCTCATAATCCACCTTAAAAAAAAGAAAAAGAAAAAAAAAGACTGTCATTGCCATTAAATTTTGTATTTCAGCCACAACCCAAAACTTGGCAACCCCACATGTCCTTAAATGCTATCCCTCCCCTTCCAAAAATGAAGTGGAAATAAGTGCTTTTCTCTTCACTCCAGTGCACTCTCCACTCTAATGTAATCTTTCTCTCTTCTGTGTGTAGCATTTTGGGGACCTTTGAGAGGAGAGCAGCTCTTTGTGTCTTTTAGTGCTACTCACCTATTTTTGGAAAATGACTTCATGAAGGATTGAAAATACTATAATAATGTTGTTGACTGTAATAAAAGATATGGAGGAGACAGACAGCAGATAGATTTCTGATGCCATTTCACTGTTTGCCCCCAGTTGCTTTCTGGCTTTTTTCCATTATCTTGCAGTAATTTAGGAAGTAGAATTACTAGGATGAGGCAAGTTAAAACTCATATTCTGAGTTTTTCTTTTTAATTAGTCTCAACCCATCTTCCTCAGCTCCCTTTCTCCTCTAGCAGGAAGTAATATGACAGTTATTAGACAGCTGCATGACCAGCTGGTTGGAGGTCTCCAGGCTACTGATTGCTCTGGTAAGATCTACGGGAAAGTCAGTGCACTATATCCGAATGTGTAGACAAGGCATCTGCCAGGTCTGGCCATGATTCTGAATGCATGGAAAGGGAGCTATTGACCTGTCATTCTTATGAAACCAAAATATCCAGAGAACAGGGCTTTACAACAGCTATAAAAGAAAGCATTCTCTCTATATCTCATTTCTGAAACACCTAACAGTTTAGTATTTCAATTACTGGTCTAAATACTCTCCTTGTTCTGTTAAAAGGCATCAGTTCACTCAATGCTGAAGAAGTCTGGTCCTTATACAGCACTACAAAAACAGGTGCCTGGAAACAAGTTGACTCTGCGGGTTTCTCTCCATAAGCTTCAGCTGCATGGCTGTCATTTGGTTCCCACTGAGAGAGTGCAGAGAGCCTGGGGCAGAGCCACTGGAAAACTGGCAAAAAAAAGGGAGTGGTACAGCCCATAGGAAACCTCTGAGGAAGTGCTGAGGAGGAATCTAATTTGCTAAGTGACAGAAAATCATACAGAGGGCAAATGAGCAGAAAGAGCTTGCTGGGGGATATATAAGAGGATGGTTGAGAGAGCTGATGTCTCTCTGCGTCATTGGATGCTTACCGTTAAATTTAACAAAATTTTCGAGCATGATGAGTGGTAGATGAAGGGAGTACAGTCAAGTGGTGAACACGTGTTGCTGAACCTCCTCGGTGCCACACTGTGCACAGATGCCTGGCGTCTGGCATGTGAGCTCAGTCCTCCAGTGGGTGCTGGGGAGAGGAAAGTAGGCTTGTGGATAATTAACTACAAAAGCAGCAGACAACTGTTCTTTTATTCATTTTTTTCTCTTTTTAGAATGTACTTGTAGATACTCATTCAGTGCCTCAAGCACCTTAACAATCACTTACAAGTCACAGGCTAAATAAGGGGCGTACCTGTGAATAGATCCACTCCTGCTCAGTGTAGCTGTAGAGAAAGAAGAAAATTGATAGCTTGCGTGGAATGATAACAAAAACAGGAGTCTGACACACCACGTGGGTACAGGTTCCCTGTGAGACAGTGTCAGCATCTGATAGGGAGAGAGGGAGGCTTTAATAAGCTTAAAAAGTCTCAAGGCAGTGATGGCTTTGTAGGTTAAAACCATCTCCTTGAATTCCACTTGGGAGTTTAGCACAAGTCAGAGAAATGCAGAGTGAGGTCTAAATTGCTCCCAGTGTGCAGTCTGTCAGGCTGCAACATGCTGTGCTGGCTTCAAGCTGAATATTTTGGAGGTGTACCTGCATGGAGAGCACATTAAAATAATCTAATCCTCTTTTCTGCATACTTGTGACATGGTCACTGCAGGCAGGAGCTGCCTGCATTATGCTGGGTGTAGATGGAGATAGAAGCCCCTATATGGTGGCTGCTTGGCACTGAGGACCAAGCCCTATTTAGAGCAGTGCCCCCAGCCTGCACACTTGTTTCACTGGCAGATGTGTTCCACTGCCTGCTTCCCCCCACATCTTTCACATGTCAGTGAGACAGTGAGTGCCTTGTGCACTGGAGCTGGGGAGGCCGATCCCCTAGATTAATTAGTCTGTTCCAAACTGTGTGCAGCCTTTTTCCTCATGGCATGCCCCAGCTGGGATCCTAGTTACTCTGTCTAAGTAGATACAGGGAAACAAGGGAACCTCCAACCTGTGCTTCAGACCTTAGGCAGGCTGTAGCAGCCCGGGGCCATGTCTGTTGCTCTTCACTTACTTCAGTGAGGGCTTTGGGCTTTACTTCTTACTTAGAGTAAGCCTGAATCTAAAATTTTTTGTGGCCATTCAAATGTTTCCGTTCTGAAAAATGTCCATTTGTTGCAGTTTTTTTACATTTTTGTAGTCATTTTATGGTGGCTCCTGGGCAGCAGAGCCAACACAATGGGACCTTGAGACACTGAATTCAGTGCCAATCACGATTATGCACAGGTGGTAATAGCACAAAACCAGTCAGCTTTCAAATCTTTCCTCCATATTCTTTATTCCCTTCTCCTTCTCTGCCCACCTTTTGTTTGACTTCAGCATGAGGAGGTGCACAAAATTGCAAGTGGATTAGCACAGTAGATTTTTTGAGGTTTATCGCTAGGTTTATATTTTGTTCTCACTTGCAGGGAGTTTGTGCTCACAGGTAACCTGAAGCACCACATGTAACGGCTTCCTGAAGTGGTTCTTTGGCTCCGATTCTTTAGCTCTCTGTCTCTTAGGACTAGTACTGGATGGTATTGTTTGATGGTTCAATGTCAGCTAGTGATATATAGTCATCTCCAAAGCCTGTTTTTTTTTTTTTTTTTTTTGTTTCTTAGAATCCACACTCTTAAAAGACTTCCTTTTTCTTTCTTTTTCTGGCTCTTTATCCTCCTGTGCTGCATATCCTGAAGCTGCAAGTAAATATTAGACCCCCAGGATAAGAAAAAGCCCTGCAGAAAACATAGAAGTTAAACCTCTCCAGGAGCAATAGGATGTCTGTAAGCACTTCTGGCTGACTTGTGGATTCTGGGGCTCGCTCTTTGGAGATAAACTGGTACACCAGATAACCCAGTACGTCTGCATGTAATGATTATATGGTCATCTGTTTCTATTTACACACCTATAGATGGAGCTGGAAGGAACATCTGCAGCAAACAATTCATTTGATGGATTAGGCACTCTTTTTAGGATGTGTTTACAGACGGGCTTTTCTCATTGTTTGAAATGATCAGATCCATGGTTGGTGTGCAGATGTTTCAGCAGCATATTTCTCACCAGCTAGTTCCTATTTGGTGAATGATCACTGCAGTCACATTGCATTTCTGCTGCACGCTATTTGTTTCATCCCAAGCAATGATTGCGATGGCAGCTCCCACAGAAACAGCACATTCATATGATGCTCCAGCTTTCTTATGAGCACAAGTGTTCTTCTGTTAATGTTCAAGAAGAACAAATACAATGAATCATTAAAAGAACATTTGAAAATCTTTGCTATATGTTGCTGTTGAGCGCTAGCCGAGTGCAAGAACCAAACTGGATCGGGTGAGGCGGAATTCTGATTTTATTATTTAATTCTAAAACTTATATAGACTTTTAAAAGTTTCTCTGGATTGGGTCAATTCAAAACCTCCCCCTAGGCCCATAGGCCAGGTAGAACTGGCCATCTTTCCAGAGACAGTTTCAATAACATCCAAACCTTATCTTTATTTATAGAACACAGGGAGAAGAAGAGAAAAATTCCCATGGGAAAGAATCTGTGCTACCACAGCTATATAGCAAATTGCCAAAGTAATCATAGACATATTTCGGGGGTACCAAAATGCTTGATGATTTGGGTCAAATTAATGATTAAAAAACAAGTACAGAAAAAATAAGATTCTTCATTTTGTCATTTTCTAATTAATTGTTTTCCTTTTTACTTTGAACATTAATTTTTAGAAAAGTCTAAAATAATTGAAATTATTGGAAAAATAAATTACCAAACAAACAAAAATATTTTGCACTGAAATTAAAAAGGCATTTGCCATATTCAAGGTAAATCTCTGAGGATTATACTTTAAATTAGCCCAAACCTCTGAGGAAGTTTCCAATTTTATTGATTTTTCTTCTATTTCTTTTGTTCAGTAACCAGATTTTGCAGGGGGTGTGTGTGTATGTGCGTGTCTGTGTATGTAATCCTTTTCTTTAATCTGGAATACCTGGATGGTCAGTACATTATTCAGCAGTACATTAGGATATTTTCTATTCAGCAAATAATTTCCATTCACTTCCAAATTAGGTCACCAATGTGTAGCTGATGTGTGTATTGTTTTAGAAAAACTGGCAGCATGCACTTAAAACCATTCCCACTGGAAGGCACTGTGGGAGAAGCAGGACAGGCGTTAAAGATCAGAATGGGCAGATCCTTAAAAGTCAGAGTTTAAAATCAGGATCCAAAATCTGTTTGGTAAGAATTAAATATGCTTCTAGGTTTTCACAGAAACTGCACAAACAAAAGCTGTCTAGAGTTTGGTCAGACCAAAAGACTCTTTAGCTAAGTATCTGCACCAGTAGGCTCTCTCAGATACCTGGGGCAGATGTAGAAAAAAGTGAATGTAGAATAGGGTCACAGCCTCATTGCTTCAGAGACTTCTTGAGCTAAAAAGAGTGTCTTTGTGTTTCACTACCTGTTAGGAATCTGATTGCTTGGGTTTATATTTATGCAGATCTTATCCTCCATATATTGGGCTACTAGGAAAAACACGAATGTCACAGGGTTTAAATAAAGCAAGGGATATGACTCAGTGTTGTTATCCCAAGTGGATCTGGGGTAGAGGAGAAGCAAAAATAGCACTTGTGAGCTCGAGTTCTCTAATATTTTTCTACATCATTTGCTTCTGTCTTGTAATCAGCAGAGAGATTCCTTAGACCAGTTGCAATCAGTATATGTAATCCATGGATCAATCAATCATCAAACGGTCAAATGCCTGTGACCCTCCCGTGGTTTTGTTGCAGAATCATTAAACCCTAGTAGACTTTTTGTGTGAATGTTTCCTGAATGTGGACTCTCCATAGTACTCCAGCCCCCTCTTGAAACAAGATCCAGTGTTACGTGCCTTTGAGTGGAGTGGCGGCTGGCAGCCAGAAATATAAACCCCTGAGACCTGCCCGTGTGTGACTGGAAGATGACAGGACTGCTGTAATGCCCAGGATGAGCTACTTTGAAATAAGGGCTTTTTGCATCAATTTTAGAAGGTGATTTGAATTATTAAATAGTTTTGGATTCCTCTAGTTGACTCTGCACCTAGATGGTGTTTTTTCTCTCAAACTCATTCTCATATTGCATAAGTAACTATTCTTCTTGTGAATGAGAGATTTTATGTTTATGAGACATATTAATTTTGAACCATCCCTGTTCATACCATAGTCAGGACTTGCTGTCTGTGAATAACGTTATTCAGCATTTTTCAGTTTGCCTGTCGAAGGTTGTCAGGTTAAGCACGATAAGATAAGATGGTTTTGCCCTGTGCCACAGCCACAGATTTTGCATTGACATGTGAATATCTTCCCAAGTGATGCAGTGAGACAAGAACAGTAAGGCTGGGAGATGGGATGCAAAGTGGAAAAGAAAAAATAATCTTCCAGGTAGATCTCCTTAGACTAGTTTGTTGATGTTTCCTGGTTTTATAAGAAATATGGAAATGGATTGACAGGAGGTGTCAGGAAATGAGCTGGGGTTAAGGTGACTCCCAGACTCAGCCTAAAATGTAGACGGAGCCATTGCATACCTTCTGCTCACAGAGCAGAGGATGGAAAAGTTTTTTTAAAAAGAGCAGAGTGAAAAATCCCTTGTCTTGGATATGGATTTCTGAATATATACTTGTCAGTGGTAACAACTACAAAATCTACAGTCATACAATTGCCTTTCTGCTTTTTGAATGGTGAACAGCAAAACAAAATGTACATCTACTAGTCTAAATGAACTAAATTCAATGCTTTCATTCACAAATATAATTGCATATCCTTACAAATCACTCTATTCTGTGTGTTTGAACTGTTGTGATGATAGCAACAACTGAAAATGTTTATGGATGTTCTAATTAGAGCAAGCCAAAGAAAACTGTTTTTACATAGGCTGTGCTTGTGAGGATGGGTTTTCCGCATGCAGTGTTATGCATGGTGCAGTCTTTCTGCCTCACTCAGTCTCTCTCTCTCTCTGTATTTTCATCACTCAGGTTATGAGTGCCATGCACAAATTACCATGACAAGCATGTGTACATATATTGTGTAAACAAAAATTGCATCTTTGTGAAAACAGCACTCTTTTGGTGCCTGAGAGTTCCTGCAATCACAGGGCATATGTCAAGTGTATCAACACATCTGGAAGCATAATCTTTCTTTCCTTAAAGGGGCTGAATGTAGCTCATTTTTAATAGGGCCCTCACGGCAATAAAGGTTAACTGCACACAAGCACAGCAGCTATTAGAAGGACCTGCTAAAACCTTAAACCCCTCAGTTAGATTAACTGCTCAGAGGTTTGAAACAGACCGATGCAATCCTGTTCTTGCACAATCTATAAAGCACGAGTGGGAGGACTGGTTAAGGCACTGACACTGTGACAATACACAGTAACTCAAGGGTTTATATCCAGATTGGAGATTATCTAAATCATTACCTGTGAAAGCGGCAATGCCATCCTACGCTACAGCAACCCTAGTCCCTGGGCTATGCAGCCTGGAGGACCAATAGTAAGTTCTCCCAATATATTTCCCAGGCATGGTTTTTTTTTTCCCTCTAAGACAGCTTGTGCATATTTCTCTTTCCAAATGTGTAAGTCTGCACAGTCCTACTCATATGGACACCTTCTTGTGGCTTAATGGCCCCTGTGCACAGAGTAATTCTTCTTAGCAGCTGTGCTGTTAAAGGCAGCCTTTGTCAGAAGCCGTTTCTACCCTGTGTTATCCTACAGCTTGTTTCCAAAAGCTGTAGGATAATTATGAGGTAATTATGTGCACTGCTTACAACATATTTTTGTGCATGTGCATGAAAGAGAGCAGGAAAAGCAACAGGATGAATTTTTATATGTTGGTGCTCTGAGGGAATGGTGAACTCCCATGGTCTCCACTGGGGACACATTTTCTCCTCAGATGCCGGTGTAAAGTGTTCCCACTAAAAATCAGAGGATGTGTTATGTTATAAGCACAACAGTTTGAGCTCTAGTTGGGCAGTCTAATTTCCCATATTTTCCTGTCTGAAAGTGTTAGCTAGAATTTTGCCCAAAAGGATCCCATTTTTAATTCAGCCTTAGAATCTGGTGCAGACCAGTCCCTTTTCTTTGGCCGTGTTATGACTCACAAGCCACCTACTGTAAGACTTTCAGAACTTTTCCTTTAAACTGAGCAAACTAAACTGGCTGATCCCAACTGACAAGGTGCTCTGACTCTCGTAGTATTTCTTTTGTTGATATGTGTACTTTGGCTTTCTACGCAGAATGTTAACCAGATAGGTATTGCTAGTCTGGCTAAAGATAATATGCAAGGAAAAAAAATCTTCAGTCATATCCTATGTAAGACTCCTGTATTTTTTTCTTTTTCAGAGCAAATGACTGGAAGACATAAATGAATTTTACTGTTGCCCTGCCAGGATGGGTTCGTTACCTCTGTCTATTATACTTTCCATGTCCTACATTCCCAAATATCAGTGTCTGTTCATCATAAAGTCATTCAGCATTTAAACCTGCCAATGGCAGTCTTAGGCAAATACTGCCATCATTAACTGAGTCTCAGGTATCTCTAGAGAAGCAACAAAACTGGTAGCCCAGCTAGGAGGGGAATCCAGGTCTTGACTACTACCCTTGGAGCACTGAACCCCACTGCCTCAGGTGAGAACCCACTGGGCTAACCTTTGCCTGTTAAACAGTTTTTCACTTTAAAAAACCCTCAGACTTGTTAAGAGAGATCTCAAACCAAGTGATAAATCTTACTTCAGCTGGAACAAATTCCATCTCAAGATGCCTCCAGTGCTGTATAGAGACTAGTGCCCTTTGCCAGGAACACAGAGGGGGTCAGGCTGATGTGAGCTTCTAATCACAGGGCTCAGCTGACAGCAAGTGAAAATAGCAGTAGCTGAATCTAATCCGGAAGCCAGATAGTAATGGGTATGATGAAGGAAATGGATGACTGTGGTATTCTGCAGGCAGACATTGGCTTGATCTGCCCATGCTTTGATTGGCCAGGACCCCATTCTGAAAACTGTGCTAGGCATGCCCCAGATCCACAGATCCACAACAAGGCTTATTGGCTGAAGTCTGGCTCTGCTCTCACTGCAGTAATGTTCACATATAGGTTGAGGTTTTACCTCTCATTAGGGGCAAAATAAACCTATGCCACCTGCAAAATATAAAAACATAACCCACCTGAGTTCTTTTCATTAAGGTTATTAATGAACTAATTCTATGGGGCCTGTGTAAAGCATCAAAGAAAAATAGATTTTCACATGCTTGCAGTAATCCCTGCACATGAACTTTGATAAGGAGTGTCCAGCTTCTCTAGGAAATTTGGACCGACACACAAATGAAGAGCTCCCTGTGGGTTTACTCATTAGCACCATGCAGTCACCCTTCCATGAACACATGGCTTAGAGGAACAAAAAGAATGCCCTGCAAAAAGAGCATTTACTTCTGATTAGACAGTTTCATGTGAATTTCTATATCGATGCCCACAGCAGAATCAACAAGCGCTAGTCTTGGCTCCTGCAGAGGCATTTCTAGCATTCCAATCTCCGCTTACTAATATCAGTCTTTTGCGTTATAGCATTACTTTTTGGTTGGTTTTTTTCTGAGAAATAAAATGGATTCAAAGATGATGGAAAGGTTTCAAACCTAGAGACAGTCAGTCTAAGATGTTACTGTTCTTTCTGAAGCTCAGTGTAACATCCTAAAACATTAAAAATGAGTGACTTTACTGAAATCAGTGGCAGTGCTGCTGGTTTTAATCACATTTTCCTATAGGTTTTTAATTTTTATTTTTCCAGGCTGTACAGATGACGAGTCTCGTAACAAGAAATGTTTGCTTCATCTTTATCCCCAGACCCTAGATCACTGCATGTTTTCGTCACAGGAGGATTTTTACCATTTTATTGCTCTTAATGCCTTGAGCATTTTGTTAAAATGCTGTACCGGAATGCGATGAAAAGACAGCATTTTTAACCCTACATAAACAGATCATTGTTGCTTATACAAGGGGAAGAAAGGAATCTGGTCCTCAGCATCCTTTTTTTTTCAGCACAAACCCACTCAGTGACTAGTGAGTACTGAGTTATTAATGGGAATTTTCTATCTTGTAGATACAATTCTTCTATCTTCTTGTATATGAAGGATTAACAATGGAACAATATTTAAGTGGACCTTAAGCTGACTTTTCTTGTAAAGCTTTTCAATTTATTTTGAAAGCTTCCAGTCACCATCAAATGCACACAGGTTATTTTTCCTAATAAACTTACCTGGTTCAAGAGTCCTTAACCAGGCTGGACTGAGGAGAGAGAGAGAGAGTGCAATTACTTGCATTTTAAATAAAGTAATAGGCTGAAAAATATTGTTAGAGAGTTCCTGTAATTGCTAGTGTGGGACAAATCTTTTGCAATCATTTGTGAATGGGGGTTCAAAGCTAAGTCACTCAGTAGGATGCAGCTTGTGAAGGACAGTAAAGCAGCACGTGGTGGCTGCAAAGCCTCCTCAGGATCCTCAGTGTGCCAGTCACAAGCTGTAGATAGCCAGGACGTGTTTCGAACTTCATGTCGACTGGCAAGTCCTGAGGAACTTAGAGAAATTATAGATCCCTGTAGCTGTTTTACAGCCTTCACACAAACTGAATGTTCAGAGTAGCCTGATGTTAATTCACTTTGAAATAGCTACAGTCCTTACAGCTTTTCTAGCAAGTACTGGCTGTTAAATCTCTCCTCTGCGACTCTGCTCTTGTGGTTTTGCAAATATGAATTGAGTTCAGTTGTGGCTGAGAACTGCTCCAGTCTGAAAAATTGTCCCTAGGACCTGATTCATTAGAAGGCTAAAGAGAAAATCACATTTTGATGGAACAGAAGTTTTTAAACCTGGGACCTCTGACTTAAATAAATTCATTAGCTGAGTTAAAAGACACCCTCTGTTACACAAGATTTTGTCATGTTCATCAGCCTGGAACTGTGGTCCAGATGCCGTCAGAGGGAGACACAGCACCACGCTGAGGAGGAGTAGTAAGATGTTTAGCATTTTTAAAGTAGAAAACCTTACCTGTATTGGCAAACCTGCTCCGTGCAAGAGGTGAGTCTGCCTGGGAAAGGTCAGTTCTATTCCTGGGGAACTTCCCTTCTGCCTAGGACCTGAGGTGCTAATCTCATTCAGTTTCATGCAGCACCAGAGACCATGATCAATGGATGTTCAGGGTATAGTTACACCATTCATTTCCATTTAGTCAGACCTAGCTTGGCACCTGAATAGCTCTACTTTATGCCGTATACACATATTTTCAGTAGTTACTTATCCAAGGTCATGGGAGATCATCCTTGCTCTTCCTGATGAGTAAATAAAGTCTCAGCAGTATAATACACAAAAAGGACAGAAAGATGAGAAAATGTATATATTTTTTTTTAGTTTGAGTTTTTTTCCATTTTTCTGCACTTGCTTCAGGCTGTCCACATGAAAGGAGGGCATCCACAGGAAGAAAAGTTGCACAGCATGAAATCAGATGCTTAAGGATGCAGGAACAGCTTTTGCACAGAGAGGATAGAAAATATATTTTTCTTGGTATTGCAAAAATATTCCTCCAAGTGGAGGAATATCAGCATAAAATGGGCACTGAAAACATTTGACCATAACTGAGAATTGGACACTACTCCAACTTCTTCCAGGGGTTGACATTTATTTGTTTAATTGGGATAGGTCATGCTTGAGCATTTTTTTGCCTCTACTTCTATGCTTTTGGATTCTCAATGAAACGGAGAGCAGAAGCAGAGCAAAAGACACATAAGTGCTGTTCTTGAACTATTTTTGGCTTGAACTGAAGCAGCAGGTGGTTTGCGTCAGTCAAGGCAGCCTGCTTGAGGACTGAGGAAATGCTCAGACTTTTAACTGCTTTTGGAACCAAACCTTGAATTTTCTGAGTTCACACATCATCATATCCATCTGCCATATTGTTAACCTTTTGGAATCAGTGCTTGTAAATTTATGCAGGGAGATGCTTGTGTTCCAGATTTATAACTGTCTCATTTAACTAACTTTCAGGGAGACTCCCTACGTAATTCTTGTGGAAGAAAACCATTAGAGATACATTTATGTCTATCATTAAAATGTGAGCCTGACTGATCAGTTTACAAGTAAGGAGACACTTCAGCTTCATTGCAGTAGAAAAATCAGATGAAGTCCTAGTCTTTTCAGGAGCATATCTCATGTTTACTAAAGGTAACAAGACTTTCTAAAGAACTGACACTTTTCAGATGTTTTGGCCAGCTGTGGAAAATACATCTCTCCTAGGCCTTTAAACTGTCAAAGGTACACAGCAATTTTCTGACAAAAATGTGTCATGGTGTTGTTATTCCCATGCTATAAATGTGAAATGACCATTAACTTATCAACTCATGCTTTCCTTAAGCAGGAGAAGACCTTCTTTAAAAATTATTCAAAATGCAAAATAGCATACTGCCGCAAGCCAAATGTGCTTAATTGTGTTGTTTTGGTAAGGGTGTAGGCTTTGTTATCTTCCCTTACTTCCTTAAGATTACAAGGAATGCTTTCAATGGACATTTTTTACCACTTCTCTCTACTCAGCTGAGTAAAATATGTTTCATGACAATATGTGTGGGACTCCCCTTAACCAGGTAATAGAAAAGAATATACTGATCCTTCTGCCACCAACCATGTCTTTTATTAAGTAAAATTATTATTGGCCTCACATTTCTCATCTATGACAATACCCAGGTTCAAACACAGGACTCTTTTTAGGATAGGTGAATACAGAACATATTGTTCAGCTATGGACCCAGGAGAAATATTGAAATGTGATATGATGTGGTTAGCTTTGAAGCCAGGCAAGTATTTTTATTTTCCACTTTTGGTGTACCAGACTTTGTCAGCTTTAAGAATTTGTCATCTGCCAAGACAACTGTCATTTTGTGTGGAAAATCTCAAGCAGTTTGTGATAGAAAACACACGTGGGTCACATACTTGCTACTGAATTTTACCTCAGATCTTTACTTCATTATTATTTTTCGGTGATCGAAACAAGAGACATTTGGATTGGGAGTATAAATTATTCTCTGTAGGTAGCAACCATTAACACTAATGAAACTTAGTGATCAATCTGTATTTGAAGAACATCGTGGGTGTCACTCACACATCCTACATATCACTTTGTGCAGTATTCCTATAGCTCCAAGAAATCTCATTGGGCTTTGGACCCACTGTGCCAGACCCTGCGCAGACACTGCAGAAGAGTCATTCTTACCCTAAAAGCTTCCTTGCTCTAGACATCATCTGCTTGTGAAAGACATAGTACCTCCAACATAACCAAATAAAGGCACTTTTGTCATTCTTTGCGGCACCCCACATCCCAGAATAGCAAATGGGAGCAGAATCACTAACGCAAATCCCACATAGACAAAATTATCAATATGCTCAGGATGTTATTAGCTTTGATGCTGTTGTTGTGATTATTCTTCCTGAGCTCAGCTGGAATAAAGTCCTATTTAGGTTTTAGGTTCCAACCCAAAGTGTTTTCTGTGTCATTAATCTGAGAGGAAATGGATTTTTCATTTAATGGAGTCCAGAGATAAAACTGTATTGTGGCAGCTCAGGGAAAATAAAAAGGAGAAAGATGCTGCTCTGATTCCTGCATCTTTGTATACTCTCCCTGGTATTATACATCTAGTGCTTTGCAAAAGAAGTGCTTTTCAAAAAACTGAGCCACTATGCAGGCTTGGCAGTCTCTCCTCCTTTCTTCCCAAAAAGAGTCCTTGTCTTTTCCTCTTGCTTTTCTTCCCCTCATCCCTTATGCCAGGCAAACAGAACCCTCATCATTCAATGCATTTTTCTGTCAAGGTTTTAGGTGGGATTAAAAACATCTTGTTGTGCACAAATTTCTTGTTCCTAAAAACCTGATGGAAACAAAATGCTAGTTCTTACCATTTCACATCAAGAGCTTTCAGTTAGCTTAAAGTTTAAATCTGCAATGAGAACACACATTTGAATTTATCCAGTGTTTCTAGAAGTAGAATTGGATTGATTTTTATCTTTTTGTGAAGAAGTAGTTGAAATTCAGATATAGGGTTTAATTTACTTTGAAGAGATAATGCCTACCACAACACATGCATTTAATAAGTTAGCTTAAAATCTGTCTTTAAAAAGAATACTGTGTTGTAAAGTAATGAAGCAGTGTATAATAGGGTTACTATACATTATGCTCTAGTAATGTAAGAAACTATCATATCCTAACAACATAAAAAATAGACTCAAGGAAGAAAAATATCCCCTTCAAATCACAGGGCTGTTTTTCTCCACAGCTGTGGATTCTTTTCCTGTTGCAAGTTCCTCTCCTCTCCTCTCCTCTNTAACAAGTCCACTTCCATTTCTATATATGACCTGTTTTCATTTCTTCATTTTCTTTCTCCTTTCTTCAAGTGTTTCCTATGCACTTAATAACAGTAATAGCAGCATATCTTAAAAAGAAGAATTTACGTTAAGCTATACAGTGATATAATTACCACTTACAAATTCCCTTCTGCTTTCCATGAGGATTTTTGACTTTTTGTGGCAGGATAAAAAGCTTCCTTATTTCTCATCTTTTCTCTACATTTATGTAACTTTTGCTTCCCATATAAAACTTTCTTCCTTGCCATTTCTCTTTCCCCCAGGCGCACACATACAGAGTATGGGAATAAGCTTTGGAAACAACCAGCTGGCAGCATGGGCATTTTCCCCCTTGATATTCCCTTTGATGTGAGACTCTGTTGACATACTTTCATTGACTGATACAACAACAACAGCAAACCAAACAAAAAACCCAAGCAAAACCCCTGCAATTGCCTAACCCCAAAAAAGTTTAATAGAGTAAATCAAACATTGCACTGCTGGTTCTTAAAGTGATATCTCCTTGAGATCCCAGAAAGAATTTAATTAATCAGGTTGGTAAACATGTCTGTGTGATTTAGGCCCGGGAAACAGTGCATGAAGAATTAGAGAGAGCTAAGTAAAAAATGACATTTGGCTTACTGCCAAAATTGTTATCTTAGTTAAATATAGTTGACAAGAACTGAGTAATCACAGAAAACAGGGCTGGAAAAGACCTCAGGAAAGCATAGAGTTCCTCCTTCCTTGATGCAGGATCTCATGTGTCTATCCTACACACGGCAAATTCTTACCTAATCCATGCTTAAAAGGCTCCACTGTTGGATGTTCCACATCTTCATCAGGAAATCTGTTCCTGTGCAGTGTTTTTATTGTTGTAAAGTGGTTTCCTGGTGTTTAGCCTCCATTCTTTCATTGTACTGTGCCTAAATGTCCTTGTAGGAAAATAGTTCTGACCTCACATCATATCCCATCAGTTCAAACCGCAATAAATTAATTGAAGTCAACAGTGGGAGACCATCACATGGTGAGAAGTAGGCCACTGTCTATTAAGAAGCTCCCAGTGTTGCTAAAGGGGGTGTTGCCTCACTAAACATGAGCATCTTGTGCTGGGATTTGGACAAGGTTAATAACACAGCAGGGAGCTGCTTCTGAAGGCAGTTTCTGAGAGCAGCTTCTTCAGTACATGAACTGCATGAGCCCATCTCCAGCATGAGCAGGCACCAGGACTTTTGGCTTCGGGATATCTAGCAACATTCAGACTAGCTGACGATCTTGTATTATGATTTTCTAGCCTAGACTGGGCTTTTTTGAAGCCTGAGATAGCCTAGAAAACTGGATTAAGATAATTTCCATTTATTCTTTCTGATTCTCATCCCATCCCACCAGAAGGAAGCAAATGAGTGGTTGTGTGGTGCTTATTTTCTGGCTGGGATTAAACAGTGACAACCCCAGATTTGACTATTTGGAGGGGCAAGTAAATGCTCCAAGAGTGCAGTTATGAAGTTTTGGATGTGTCTTCCCCTGTTCAATTCATACGGAAGATCTGGGATCCCTGTGAGTGGGAGATTTGCAGAAGGGCTGTCTCTGAAGGGTACAACATGGATCAAACTCCAGGCTGAACCACAAATTAATCTGTCATTCACTTGGTGCCAGTAAGCTCATACTGGGCGAATGTGGCTTTATACCCAAGGTTTTACATACAGGTGAATGGATCAGTCTTGTTAAACAGGTGCTGCTGTGCTGTAACAGAGAAGAAGGATCTGTCAAGATTTGTTTTTGCATTCTCAATACCGAATTCCTGTAATTAAAACCTCAGCATCCCTAACTGATCCCTGACTTCCTCATTTTGAACTGTAGCTAAGCCTAAGTTGTCCTGTTTGCTTTGGCTAATATGTGGGTTCTGCTCAGGAGACAGAGGTGTTTTCAGACCCTTGCAGGTCAGCCTAAGACAACTGAAACCACTGGGGAGCTGGTGGTTTCACCTTCAGCCCACCTTCCTGTTCTCAGGGTGAGGTATGAGCAACAGCTCCTGGAAGTTTGGGTGCATGTCACAGGGCAACCCTCGCACCCCCTCCTACTCTCCTTCTCACTGGAGCACTCCCACATGACAACCTCAAATGGCTGCTTTTATCTGCTGCCTGTGGGAAGAGCAACAAGGGAGCAAGGCAGCTTATAGAGATGGAGGAGGCACAGGCAGCATGTTCTGGCTTTTGAACAAGGAATCCTAATGAAAAAGAAAATGATAAATATTGGAGTCCATAGTTTTTCGTTTCACTCACTTGTGCTTTACAGTCAGGGAACATTTTCCTCTGGTATAAAATGCTGATTCAGGTTGGAGAAACAAACATCTGACAGCCTCATTTGGCTAAGATTAAGTATACAGAAATTCATTTCACATATCGCTGCTCTGTGTTCAAACTAAACAACACCACCCTCTTTTGGCCTAATCTGTTTGTTCTTGTTGGGCTTGGCAGAAAAACAAACCCTAGCATGGCAAAAGATACAGGTGCAAACCAAGCAGGTCCACAAACATGCTTGAACAGGAGGGTTGTGTTTTGCTTCCACAAATCCCTTCGTTATATCTCCTCTTTCTTTGTTTTTTCTCCTTTTCTTGTCATTTGCATTCAGAGTAGGCTTATCCCTCCTTCTCCATCATGCTGCCTTTGTGTAAGAGCAGGGGCAAACTTAGAAACTCAGGAGGGTCCAGTGGATTTCAGCTCTTGTGCCTGTGGCTTGCAGCAGCTAAAATACTCCATCATAATTGCAACACCCACAGTCCCAGTGTGTGCCTGGTCCTTTTGAGAGAGTGCCACCCAAGGACACTTGAGCATGCAGGGAGTAGGAGGGTCTGTGCAAATTTAAGCACTGGAGTCCATAACATCAGGACTGAGCATGACTAGTCTGATTTAGGCAGGTGTCAAGTACATTTTCCACAAGGCAAAGGATTCCTGTTGACCTCTTCAAAGAGGTTCCAAAGTGTCTCAGTAGAGTCCAAGTTTATTTATTTTTTTAGCCAGAGAAGAAGACATAATTTCATTCTCGGTAATCGCAGCCCATTTTTGCTGACTGACTTTTGCCCTCAGAAACATTTGTCTTAGGAAGTGAGTGAGTGAGGACTGATTATCGTCTTGGGAAATGTTGATGAGAATGATCATGTTTAGGAAAAGTAACTGGCAGCTAAAATAGAGCAAAATAAAATGAAGATTTCCAGTAAGGTTATGATAAGATACAGATCACAGACAAAGTGAATGCAGAACTGTTATCCAATAAATCCTGCAAGAATGGAACTAAAGAGTTCTTGATAAAAACTAATAGGATAGCCGCTTAAAACATGTAAAGAAAGCAGCTTTTCGCAGTGGGTAGGGAACCTTTGGTGGTTGCTGGCCCAGAAGGCTGCAGAGGCAGACAGCATCAGCAGGCTCAAAATGGGATTAGACAAATTTGCAGACAACAGAGCTGTAAATGGACACTAAATTTAACCAGCAAAATGTACAATCTAACCTCCTGATCCAACAAAGGTGATTGCTGCAGAAACAAAAGGGGACAGAGGGAAATGTCCAGGCCTCTGTGCCTTCCCAGGATAGTCTCTTGCCTCAACCCAACTGGGAACAAGTTGCTGGGTTGAGGGGTACCACTGCTGTGGCCTCAAAGGGCTATTCCTGTTCTCGAACAGTAGGCATATCTTGGGAATAAAAAGTACAATTAGCTAGGTATTTGTCTAATAAGTACCACATTTTATTCACTATATTTTACATCACTAATCAGCTTTTGTCTAGGCTGAAATGCACAACACATTAAAAGCAATCTCCACTATATTAATTGATATTTTGGAACAGCTTTTTACTCTAGCTTATGTTATTATTTTATTTTTCTTTTCAGAAAAATAAAATTATGTCTTTAATTTAATTTATTTGACATTTTGGGTTCAGTAATTAAGAGCTTTATGAAAAACCATAATGCTCATCTAGCAGAGGAACTTAATCACAGTTCTGTTAGGCTTTCTTTAAAAAAATAACCCCCCTGTTAAATAGATTACTGCTTTTTTAATTAGATGGTTTAATTACAGCTTGTTAATGGAAATATTACATAAATAGCTCTCAAAACCGCACATGCCCGTGCATTATCAGAGAAGAGAGAAGTTGCAGGTGTCCCTAAAGGAATAACTTTCAATATGGATGAGTGGAAAGAGAATAAACAGCCAGAGCAAAACTGTTCCTAAATGGTGCAAGGGCATCTTCATACAGGCAGCCATGGCATTTGGGATGTGGTGACACTAGAGGAAGTTAACAACTTAAAAAAATTGGCTGTCAGAGTGTTTAAATTCTAGGACTTTCTGTGTGTTCCTTCTATGCTAATGCAAATATGCAACTGTAATTATTGATCATTTTACATATTAATCCATCTAGCTGTGCTGTAGAGTCACATACAGCTTTAATGTTGGAGTTTTGATCAGTATTTCAAGGCCTGTCTCTATTTTACTATGTGCTCCTTAAGTCACAACTTCTACCATTAAAATGGGGAAAATAAATTATATTGAAATAAAATGTATTCATCATCCTATAGAGCTTCCAAGATTCCAGCTAAAAAACTGAGTTGATACATGATTGCTGTTATACACACACAGTAGTATTCACATGCTTGTGCAGGTGTGTGGGGACACACACATCATTGTGCTCTGTAGGTGCGCATTTGAATAAATATTCCTTGGGCAGAACACCTATTGCTCCCTTTTAACCCTTGAATGCCAACCTTAAAAAATCACAAAAGGGTCAGATACTTAAAGGACTATGGACCAGAACTCTGAGGTACTTTGATCAGGAGTAAAACCAAAGGTAACCTCAAGCTCTTTGTCACTTTGGTAATCCAGGCTTTATAGGCAGATACACCCCTGCTTGGAGAGGTTTGTGTATATGTAGGCTCTAAGAAATGTGAACACATCCACATCCAGGTGTCTGTGCCTATATTTGCAAGTGTGCACCCATCTTTATTTAATGAAGAAATATGCAGACCACTCATAAACACACTATTATAGTTGGGATTGAAAATGTATCATAACCTATGATATATATGTACCCAGCAGGAATTAAGATTGGCTGGTAAAGTCTTTAAATACTGAAGAAAGAGAAGGTCTTTAGGTGAGTTGGAGTCTATTTACAAGTCATGAATTTGGAGGGAAATATCTAAAGCTTCCCAGCCTATAGCAAGGAGACAAATAAAACAGTAGTGGCTGGGTGCAAGAAGAAAACTGAAACAAACTGCAGACCTGCAATGATTTATACCAAAAGATGAGAGAATGAAGCATAATGAAATGTATCACCTAGTAAAGGTGTTTGCTTGGGGAATGCCTGAATTGTCTTTAAAAAAATAAACCTAAAAAAAAGATTTTTAAAAAAAAATCTAACAAATCTAATTTGGGGGTTTGGAGCATGGAATATTTATAATCCTAATGAGTCATTTCTATTCATAGAAGCATATAAAAAATATAATTCTTTGTACCAACTATGACTTATCCACAAGAACTATATCTGCCCTAACGAAGATTATGGAATTTAGGCTTTATTCTACTTTTCTCTCTTTCTAAGAACTAAACTGTGTGGGTTGGATCAATAAAGACTTGATGAATCACAACCCTGATACATAACTTCTCCATACTCAGTGTAATAGGAAGTTTTACCTTGTTCAGCAGTTGGAAAGAGGGACTTAAAATTCTGATAAAGCCTCTGGCTGATGGAGACCTTACTGGAGGGAATATTGGGCAATTTCTCATCTGCTTGGAGAAGCTTGGGATGTAATTTCACATCATTAGCAAACTTGCTGAGGGTACACTCTGCCCCATCATCCAAACCATTAATGTCGATGTTAAACAGGATCAGACTCAGTAACGACCCCTGGGTTGCACTGAATATTATTGTCCTCCAGCTAGACTTTGTGCCATTGATCATGACCCTAGTCCTCTGTTACATTCCCTGTTCCTCTCCTAGCATTTTTTATTCTTTCTAAACATAACTGAATGGCTAATCTCATGTTTGGTGGGGTCTGGGGAGAGAGGAAGTGCAACCTGTGTCTTATTTTGGTGTTTGTACAGCTGCAAGGAGGTAGCAGCATCTGTTGAGAGACTGCTCTAATCCAACAGATCTAAGTTCAGCACACAGCTCTGCACTGCCCTTGATTAAGTGCCCTAAACTGTGTTTCCACACGACTCTGCAGCCCCCTTTAAACAGATAACTTCTTAAAAAGGAGCACTCTGTGTAAATCCGAGGGATGTGCAATGATATCAGTGACATGCTGTGAGAGACTGGAATGTTAATGATTAATGATTCAAACAATTTCTACTTGCAGTAACTGCCCAGGTGGTAGGTGGTGCAGAGGGGGTGTATATCATCACCAGCGGCTACAGGCTGGGTGCTGAGCCAGGTAACAGAAGAGGCAGATCCTGAGAGGTGGGATGGTGCTTTTTATCATGCCAGTGTCCTTACACAGGTGGCTCAGCAGTGAAAACACCCCTCCAGGGAAGTACAGGGACATTCTTGTGAAAGCCTGAAGGTATTTATCGCTTCTAATGGGCCATAATTAACTCGACTACACTGCAGTGAGAAGCAACTGCCAGGTCTTAGACTGTGTCAGACTCCCAAATGGTCCCATGATCCACATTATCGTGTCTCTCAGTGTAAAACTTCCCATCCCAGGGAAGGTCCCTGGGCATTCCCACCTATCCTGAACGTCTGTTAACCCACTGGACTTTGTGTTTTGTGGACTTCCCCCATACCTGAGGGATGAAGACTGTGATCATCATTTTGACGAATGAAATTGCAATAATCAAATTTCATCACTGGATCCAAGGGTGGTGTCTATATACCCTTCTACTCTTATTTTTTCTTCCTTTCTTCCTTTCCTTTCCCTTATAAATTTTCTTTGCTCTGCTATTTTTATGCTTTTATATTGTTACATTTCCAACCAAATTTGCTACATTTTAAAATTTTCCAGGTACCTTATTCTACCTCACTGTTCTAAAGTTTGCAAGTAAAACTTCCTTACTGAACCTCCTGAGAATTTTGTTTTGTTTTGTTTGAAACCTCCTGTGCACCGCCCAGAGTAAATCAAACAACCTTCCCCTAAACCCACCAAGTACACAGGGGCATGACACTCACATGCTGGAAGAAGACAAGAAGAAGCTCTGTGGTGGTGCAACATTACCAGGGGCTTTGTGCTCATGCAGGAAACCACTCACTATGTCCGAATGTGAGTTGGATGTGGTGACTGCTGATGCTCTCAGAGGTCTCCAAACTGAGCCAATAGCATTGGTGCTCAAAATCTACTTCTACAGGGGTTGGCAGAAATAGCCAGAAGAAAGCACTTAAAACAGCTGAGGAAAATAATTATTTAAAAATGCAATTTCCTAGAATATGAGGGGCTCTTTAAAAAAAAGAAAAAAGTAAAAAAAAGAAAGAAGCAATTAATGTCTGTCACAAATAAGTGTCTGACTGCTACCAGCTTCCATTTTAGGAGGGTGGTGGAAAGTTGTTTCATGTGATCATTTTGAATGGAACAATTTCAGGTGAAATTTGAGAATATCAGTACTACCTGAGAACTTGGAAATCTGCAAACTTTTATTTCTACCACTTCTAATGGAGATAATGTGTCTAGAGAGGCATACTTGCATTTCCCATTTCATTTCATGACTCTGCCAGTTCATTTGCTGTCTGTTAGGCAGGAATCAGTGTTCTGTCAGAACTATGTTTCTGTTCAGTCCTCAGAAAACAGCTGGGCCATGCTTTTTCCAGCAAAATATCTGGTCCCAGATAGCCAAACCTTTTTCATCTCAAGTGTGGATTAATTCATTACTTTTCCTGTGTTCCTGAAACTACTGCGAAACTTCTGGCTTGGAATGAAACTCTGCAGAAACCAAAATAACATTTTTCATGACCAGCAGATTATATCAGTGTTCAGTGAACTGCACTGACCGCTAAATGGATTTTCAGTTGGAGTGTCAGGCAAGGGTTTAGACTTGCAACGATCTGCCTTAATATCCTGTAATGTATTCCAGCTTTGGGAGGAAGGGATGTTGTCTGGTGGTTGGTAGGATTGCACAGAACTTTATGTGCAGAGTGTTAGAGTTCATGCTTATTTGAAAAACTGCTACAGATTTGGTATCATAAAAGGTCCCTAGATACCACAAGAAAAAAGTAGATAGATTCTAATATGAATTAGAATCTTACTGATTAGATCTTACCGTATTGATGCCTATCCTTGGTCTTAAAATAAGAGCCAAACACAGTTAGAAGGGAAAAAAGGGATTTTACCTCAGTATTTAAGGATCCTTGGTGCACTCCGTCCAGGTGGAGCATGCTGGAATACACGTCGAAATGCACACCCAAAGGCACCCCATGAGCACCCCCCTGAAATGCACACACACAATAGTTCAGATATATCATTATAGGCCTTGCCAATTAACATATCTATCAAAGATTCCCCCTCCCCAAGGAACTTTCCCCCCTGTATCTTAGCTTACAAAATGTGTTCCAGAGAAGACCTTGGTGTCTGAGGCTTCTGAGATGTTTGGTCTCCTGGCTTAACGGAATATTGGGTCTATGCTATTTATCAAACCTGAAGAATTAGAAGTATGTGGGCTAAAAGGCCCTTAAGAATACATAAAAGCTTTATATAAAAGAGTATATAAAGGGGATATATATAAAAGCAAAAAATCATGGCATCAGTATGGTACTGCAGATCCTTGGTAGAGTCAGCTTTTCCTTAAATCAAAGAGTGCCTCAGCATGGGCACATGGCTGAGGGCATTATTCTTGAATCAGTATATCAGCAGTTAAACATACCATAACACTAAGAAATGTAACGATGATGATCATTTTCTACTATATTAGTTGCCAGAAGCCTGTGCATTTTACAAGAAAACTGCCAGATATAAAGATTGTTACATTTAGATCTTCTGAGGATTTATAGGCTGGTGGTAAAGAGAGCTTTTAGTGAGAAGAGAACTAGTACAAGTGGGAGTGATATTTGCCCTGGAGTAAAACTTGTTTTCACCTTAAAGAAAAACAAGAACAAAAAAGTAGGAAAATAACAGAGATATATGCTCACAGGTATACTGGAGGGAAAAGCTGAATCAAAGGAGCCAGGTTCCTTCATTTAGTTCAACTTCTGGTTGGATTTTTTTCCAAGACTCTAATACCTCCAGATACTGTCCACCAGAATTCTGTCAAGCAGCTGCTAAAAGACTATGGATGATTTTGATCCTACTTTTGATCTGAGTAGCTGGCAAATTTGTCTCTATAGCCCAGAAGGAACCTGGGCTCAGGAAGAAGCACCATTATCTGTTGATAATCCCAGTACAAAAGTGTCTTCCAGAGATCTGCTGCAGCCACCCTCCTGGGCTTCTCTCTATTTTCACTGTGGTTTCTGTCACTATCTGTTCCTGGCTGGCTGCTCTCAATGTGAGCTCCTCTGTAATTCTTACTACCTAGTAGAAGGTCCTGCCTTGCTTCACGTACCCGTCTCTTCATCATGTTTTGCATCTCTGCTAGGAATGTGTCTCATCATGATTGTTTCTTCTTTCTCATTTTTCAAGTCTCTTATGAGACTCATAAGTGAAAGCTGTGTTAATTTCTCACTTTACAGCCTGGTTTAAAGTAACCCATATGTTATATTCACTGCTGTCTCTCAATTTTTAATCCCAAATAATTTTATAAACCAGTCATTTTGAAAGGTGCTACACAGGATGAGCATTGCTGCATAGTCTTATTGCACACAGCAGGCATGACTTCTTCCTCTTTGCTTTATGGGTTTAATACTTTTTTATATTTCACATCTCAAACAACATGACACCACCTTTGAAGTGGATAACAATAAAGGAACTGGATTGAGAGCGATTTTTGTGGTGATAGAGCGCTTAACCCCAGATTATTTTTAAGTGATTCAGAGAATGTCTTCTCACCATTTCCCTAGGGAGATATCCTGACACAAACTGACTAAATCTATACCAGACAGTTGTCATGGCCCAGAGTTTATCTGTGTACCTCAGGGTCCCTTCCAGCCTTTTGAATGGGGACTGGTGGTTGTGCATCTTTCCTGTGGTGCTCGGCAGTCTCCTTCCTTAGAGAAAAGAGGTGTTGGTTGCTCACCCTGGTGTCTTGCCAGAGCAGATGTATCAACCTATAAATCTTGTGCACAGGTACAAACAGCCCACAACTACTCTGCAGTTCCCATGAGGTTTTGACACACCATTTTCAGTTAAAACCTTTTGAATTTGGTCATGTGTTTTTTAATGAGTTCTGAAGCAAAAGCAGATTCCAAAAAGCTATTTTGGAAGATTTTCTGTATTGAGTCCTACAAAACCTAATAGAGAAGAATTCTGAAAATCCTTTCTATCCATTCTGTACTCAGACCCAGGGTAAACTACCAGCCATTGTCCATCTGGCTGCAGTACCGAAGGGGAAAGAAGTGAGAGCACTGCCCAGGGAAGCAGCTTTGAGCCTGCTTGGCATCCATGAGGGTTTCAGGCTCCAGACCTTCTGCTGTTTTCTACCAGGAACATTACTCATATCCTGGATGCTTCTTCTTCCACCTTGGATTTTACGTTCTTCAGATGCCAGTACCGCTATCCTAAACCCAGCCTTCCCAATCATTTAGACATCCTTCCCCAGAACTGCAGCAATTGCATAGCACTTGGGTTTACTAGCTTCTGTGCAAACATATGCTAATTAATCATAACTAATTACACATACTCAAGGTTTTTAATCCTTTTTTTCACACCTCAGATTCTCCAGATTCCTAATTTCTTGTTTGTTTTTAAAACCTATTTACTAATTAGGGAGGGGAAGGACTGGGGAGAGGGGGTACTATGGTATAATACACTATTTTTGTGTAGTGGAAAGTTTATTTCAGTTATATTTAAAAATTTTCAACATTTAAAACAGGACTGGGCTGAAGAAATTACTTGGCTTCTCCCTACTGTTAACATCTTATATCAACTAACAGGGTCATCTCTGTGTCTGCAGAGGTCTGGCTAACACCTCCATTCCCTGCAGGATTGCAGGGTCCATTTGACAAGCCATAGGGCCAGCTTCTCTGTTGGACCCTGCTGCTTTCAGACTCCCCAGCAAAATCTCTCACACGGCACTTTTAAATCCAACATCAGCAGAATCCCAGATCTGAACACCAGGATGTTGCAGGTTCAGTCTCGAGAGACAAAAGCAAAGAGATTGGCACTGACTCATCCTGGCACGTAAAAAAAATGACTTTCTCCTTAATCAAGTGTGAAAGCTAATTCAGATAAAGTGTGTGACAGTAATGAAATGGGAGAAATAGTTTCTAATTAGAATGTCAGCAAGATAACACAAACCAAACCTAAACTCCCCACCACTAAGGTTTCCCCACTGAGCCCTCCTGCCATTGTTCCTCTCTCTTTCTGATTGCTTTTTAATAACAGCTTCTGTGTGGCCTTTGTAAATAATCCTCTCATTACAGGTTTGCTTGAAACATGCAATCAATTTATTAAGCTATTTTCCAGGAGAAATTAGCAGGTACAATAAAGCGTAATTATTCTGGCACTCATTCATTTTTAAAACCATAGGCTGACCAGGTGCCGCTGTTGCTTCTGCCAACCTCAACAATCAATTTGATGGCACAAGAATCACAGCCATATGTAGATTAATCCAGGCTGGGCAAGCAGCAGCATTTTCAGGGAGACTGAAAAATTAGAAATTATCTGCATTTTTCTTCATAAGTAGTAGTCATGGAAATAACAAGAGGAATTGGATCTTTGATTAGGTAATTTTTCCACTACTGTTTACATATGTTTGAGTATCTATGCATGTGATTTGATCTTCCCTGAAGAGAATACCAATTCTTTATAGAACTCAAAAAAGTAAAGATTGAGAGGGAAGACAAAAAATATAATAAATATTTCTTTAGGTTTAAGATCAACATATAATAAATTATGTAATAAATGGTGGACAGCTTCCTCTACCAAAAAGGAAGATCATAACAAGAGAGAAAATGAGTTCAACTCTGTGGCATGAGAGGCTCAAGATAAAAGAAGCGTTTTGAGCATTTCCAGTAATATTTTAGTCACATTGTTCAAGATAAGCCATGTGGGGGGAATTGTTAATGTCCAGTAGCTCTTCATTGGTAATTGAGAAATGACCTTGGTATTTGTGGGCTGTGTCCTGGTTAACAAATGTATTCATATGAATTGCCAAGTATGACTGGAAGTAAATGGCTGTCTGACAGAAATATATAGAAATAGGAGAACCCAGATATTCCTCCAAGATGGAAAGTCCTTTCATGGCAGAACAGAAGCAAGCAAGAGAAATGGTGCTGGGGATTTGTAAGAGGAAGGCTTCTTTTTGAGAAGAACAGGGCATTTTCAATAAAGGAACTGATGCCAAGGCTGAGAGCTTTGTTGTAGCTGTTCAGTGAAGAAGAAGAAGAAAAAAAAATCATATCTGTTGTCAGAAATATCTCTGAAACATCCCTTGTCATCAGAAAAATTACATTTAATATATAACGTTAGAAAATTTAGAAAAGAATTTTTTTTTTTCTCGCTCTTT